>PPKZ03000052.1:0-65130 GCA_003707675.3 Ambrosiozyma philentoma
TGAATTTCAAGTTGATAGCTTACTTGGTTTTGTAATTTAGTGATTATAACATGTATAGATTCTCATTTGTAAGTAAAACCTGGATGGAGGCTTTGATATAAATATATATATATATATATATTAAGGTACGCATGTATATCATTTAAAGAAGTCTATAAATGTTGTCAGGATGATTAAGAATAATAATTAGATAATAATAAGGTAGACTGTATAAAGAGAAAGCTTAGATAATACTACTTCCAGTGGTGGTTCGGTAAGTATTAGTAGAGGTACAATATCAGTTGAATTACTTCAGTGCTGCATGTCTGGCTTGCCTTCATATGCTGGTAATTTGGTATTTCAACATATGAGCCAAAGTTAACTTAGAGAGAAAGCGTATTTAATAATTGGCATGATTCTGGGAGGTGTGTATCCAATTTGGAAATATTGGTTTGTGCATTTGCAATTTTGGTTCATACTATTGATAGCGTTAAAGTTAATAATGAAGTCCAATTGCCTATAGGTATCTTTTGTATATGTATGTTTTGAGTCTTTTTGTATATAGTGTGTGTTTTTGTTTTTCGAATTTAGTGATGCCTCCTCCTTTAAGTTGTTTAGGATTTGAAGAATAGTTGTGCATTGGGTATTTTTTTTATGTATTAAATATGAATCACAGAAGAAGAAAAACTCAGCTGAGAAAGAGAGTCTTTTTATTATATTAATGAGTAGTATCTGAAGTTGAAAATAAATACGCTTAGCTAGTTTTATAGTATGCAAAACAATGTCCATTATATGCGAAATAAAAACAAAGAGAGAGTCTAAAATCTAAAATCTAAAATCTAAAATCTAAAATCTAAAATGCAAAATGCAAAATACAAAATGCAAAATACAGAATACAGAATACAGAATACAGAATACAAACAAGATAACAATCAAACTATACCCAGAACAAGACAAAGTTTAAAAGGCGAAAAGGCATTCTTTAAGTATCCGTCATCGTCAAAGGCAGTCCAAGTTCTGGTAATATAATAATTATTCACATGTTGTAAAGAAAGATAACTTTTAATCCTAACATCTGCATTATCATCGTCTGTAAATGAATGCATAGTCATATACGCATGTATAGGGACTCTTGTATCAGTGAACTTAAATCGAGATTCAGAATCATAATCTATTCTAATTATAGGAAAATTAGCTATATCAGTTTCAGGATCTAATGAAGAGGGTTTTTTCTTTTTCGGTGAAGATAAATAATTTACGTTATCTTCATATAAATTTCTATTATCATTTTTTAGCCAGCCTACTGAAACATCTTTCCTATGAATATTTCGTTGAACGTTAATCGCTATTTGTTTTGGCTTACCTTCTATAGTTTTCTTTTTTGTTATAATTAATGTCCAATATGATCCAGCATAAAAAACAGATTTTGAAAATAAGGCACTTTCTTCTTCTAATTCAGCTATTCCTGTGAATGCTATCGATATTCTTAATGGTGGTATTTGCGTACTATGTATGACATACCGTCTTAACTTACCCAAAATATAGTCATCCACTTCGGAGGGTGAGCTTTTAATATCCACATCAGCACCAAAGTATGGAAATGTTCTGGCTGCTTCAGGGCCCAATCTACTAATGAAATCAATTCTTTTATCTTTAGCATTTAGTATTTGACTTTGTAAATGTAAGAGTTCCCAAGCTGAGGTCATGATAACCTCTTTTGAAATGAATGAATTACCTTGGGCATCAGCGTATTTTTCTAATTCAAATAGTTTTTCCATCGGAATATGGCAATATATAACTTGATAATTCAATACATCTCTAAGTCTGGAAACACCAGCAGGATCTTCTCCCATTTCAATTCTCCTTTCAATCAATTTAATGATAAATATAGATCTATCATATTCATTAGGAATGAAAAAATAATCTTTACCTACGATATCACTGACAACACCACATGGGACGTCGTCCCAATAATCAGGACCACATTCCCAGCCATTTTTCAACAAATAATATTTGCATTTCTCAATTAACTTTAAACCTAATTCCCCGTAATCCCTATCTAAGAAATATTTTAAACAAAGACCAACCAAATTCATACTTTTCATTTCATGTTGTAAGAATTCAAAAGCATCAGAAATTATATCATTTAACCCAAAGTACGAACCAGTTTCTAACATTTGTAATGGTATTATTCGTTCACTTGGTATGTCCGGAACAAAATATAACCTCTTGATTAACAATTCAAATGATTGCTGAGTTATGAATTCTGCATCATCATCGAAATAAAGTTCTTTAATACCATTTTTATCTTCAAATGATCCGGTTGTAGAAATAGATGTATTTGATGCCTTATGCTTGACTTGATTTGAGGCAGTTGACCAGTTAATGAGAGATTGGAAAAAAGGACTTCTTTGGATAAACAATTTATGAAGTTTGTAATCTTTGTTGAATGCTCGTATTGTGATGTCTGAAAAAGTTCCATTTAAAAGAGCTTCTTCTATAATGTATTTGTCAAAGTATGGTGAGTGCTGTGATAATGAGCTGATGCTCTCCATCTGTAGTGGCAGTTTGGTGTTCTTTTTGATGAAGAGAGTCGTTCCTATTCTATTCTATTCTATTCTTATCAGAGAATAAGTCGTTGTTCAGTTGAAAATGGAAAGTTCGCTGAGTGAGCCGCACGCTCGATTGCAGCCACAGTGACGGCTTCTATGATTAACTAGCGTGTTTTGCCATTAGCTTTGGTTTGAAGAGTTGAGACATAACTCAATATACTTTGTTACTAGCACCATAACTGCATGATGACTGGGTACTTGGAATTTCTTGAGGCTATATATTACAAGTATCAAGTTTGGATAGAATGGTGCTACATCTTCTATTATTGCATTTGCCCTTTTTATTTCTATATCGAGTTCGATTATATCAAAGACGGGTTTTACCATTCGGAAAGTACTTTATGGAAGGGCACACTAGCTACATTAGTCTTTCTTACAGTATGGAATTATGTAAGTCTCTTTTTTCAAAATATATTGCCTCGTTTTGTCAATCCTGGCCCATTTTCCCTTGATGACTCAAAAGCCAAGGTTCGAATGATCAAATGGATTCTACCTACATATGAGCGTACATCAGTTGGTCCAAATGGTATCACCCAAATCTCTTATTGGGAAGGTTCTATTTTCTACAGACCTCTCATTCTTACAAAGCTTGTTAAAAAATATGAGGATTGCTATCTTGAAGTGCTTCCTTTGAATCCAAAAAGGAAAATAAGCATTGGTTCTGGGGATGGCTATAGAAAGATTACTACTTATCCAAGCACAAAAACTATCATTGAACAAGATTATAATTTAGTTCCTGTTATGACCAAAGTAAGAGAAAAGACTATCAATAATTCTAATGGAATTTTCCAGGAAACTTGGTTTTATGAGAACAGTACCTATGCAGTTGGTGGTGAAAAAGATGGAATCATTTATCAAACTGAAACTGATAAGAACACAAATTTAAAAAAGACATCTTCAACTAGTATATCTGGTGACTATAGAGTTGAGACAATAACTGGTGAAAGTAAGATCACTGTCTACACATTTGATAATTGTAATAATATCCTTTCTAGAAAGGTATGTGACAGTGATGGAGAAATAATTGAATCATTCACTCTATAAAAGTTTATTGATATTTCTTTTTTCTTTGCTATACTATTATTAAATTAATATTTCTTTTGTTATTGTTAAGTTTCTATACGTGATTTTAATACACAATGCCACATCACGTATAACTGTTTCTACTGATCATATCAGTTTTTCATAATGTAGCTATCCAATCTAAGCCAGAGCTAAGCCGATATCTTCATTAAATTGGTCACCTTGTTCACTTTCATATGAAGTAAACCTAAATGCGGGTGATGGCAATCACTCTTTTGTACCATTCAGCACTCAATGTAAGCAAATAATTTAAGCAGAATGGGTCCTCGAAACAATTATTGAAGTTGTTTTTCGGAGTAGTTCTAATCAAAGATTCAAAAGATGATAGCCCAAACTGAAATCAAGAGCCGAAATCCTCAAGAGCTATAACATATCCACTTAGCTGAAATAATTGTTTCAAAATCCCAAAACAAACAAACATGCTATAATTCCTATCAAAAGAACAGGTTAAAGCTTCATCCTGCATAGTCACTTGAATTTGACTTTCAGCAATATATGCAAAAAGATTATGATTTGCATCTTGAGCGAACAACTTTTACTGAGTGGCAATAAAACAAAAGCCGGTTGGAATGTAATATGGACCATCAATTATGTAAAGGATAGTTTCGAAGCATTTATTGTATCCTGTTTAAATTGGTCAAACACTGAAAAACAAGGCTGTACGTAAGTTTGCTGCGCCAGTTGCCGCATGGTACAACGGATGATTTCTTCAAATATCGAGATAAGGCAGAAACCAATGTTCTTTCCCACATCTTAAACACAGTGTCTATGCTATATCCCCTTTCAATTAAAATTGGAAATCATGATGAGAGTTTTAGAAATGGCTTGAATTTTGCCTCTCCCTCCTTCTTGCTACAACAAGAGAATTGATACAACTATCTGAAAACGCAACAATGAGCCATTCAATTACTTCAAAAAGGGAATCGGCATCTGAATCTTCATTAGAAGCTGGGATTTCAGTACAGTTAACAAGACAAAAGAGATGGCTTTCATTCATGTTTTCAAAAGAAATCCCAGTTATACCTACTCAAGATGAACGTATCATTTATCCTGAAAGACATACAAACTTCATTATTAGAATCTTCTTTTGGTGGTTAAATCCTCTGTTTGCTGTAGGATACCTCAGAACCATTCAGCCTGAGGATTTATTTATTTTGGACAAGCATCTAGAAATAGAGGACATGTTCAAATTATTTATGCATTATTATGAACCAATATTTAGACAGAAACAACAAGAACATATTTTAGCTAAAACTAAGTCCAGAAATGAAACTCCTGAAACATCATCTGCTTCCGTTTCGAAAGATATGGAGGATTTTAATTTATCTCGAATCACTCTGCTTCGGGTTCTTTTCAAATGTTTTGGATATGAGTTTACAAAAGGTATTGTACAAATTCTCTTTGCAACAGCCTTTAATTCCTCTCGCCCAATTCTACAGAAAGAACTCATTCAATTTGTTGAAAGTAAGGCTCTTGGTTTACATACAAATATTGGAAAAGGTATAGGTTATTCTATTGGGGTCGCAATCTTTCTTTTAATCAATGGTACTCTGATGAATCATGCACAATATCATACTCAAATTGTTGGTGGTCAAATTACGTCTGTGTTAACAAAAGTAATTTTAAGGAAAGCTTTATATTTGGATTCCAAGAGTCGTCATAAGTTTGATGACGGTAAAATTAACTCAATTATAACAACAGATTTGAATAAAATTAACTTTGCTTCAATAGCAGCTTCATTTGCCTTTGGTATTCCCGTTTCTTTGGGTATCTCAGTTGGCATGTTGGTACACAATATTGGTCTTGCCTCATTAGTTGGATTGGCTGTTTATATTTTTGCATCCGCTTTTTTAGTTTCATTATTTAGTTTGTTGGTTAAGGCCAGAAAAAAAATCACTGTGTTTACCGATAAACGGGTTAGTTTAGTCAAAGAAATCCTAAAGAATTTTAAGATGATTAAATATTACGGATGGGAACTACCATATCTTAAAAGACTTACCGATTATAGAATACGTGAAACAGATGCTGTTTTCAAATTGACATTAATTAGAAATGTTTTGTTTGCAATGGAAACCTCCTTACCTGCGATGGCAACAATGTCTGCATTTTGTGTTATGTCCAGTATTAATTATAACGCTTCGATTGGGTCTATATTTGCTTCTTTGTCATGGTTTGGTGGACTTGCGTTTGCATTCATGGTGTTACCTTTGTCTATTTCTAGTGGTGCTGATGCTGCAATGGGGTTTAAAAGAATATGCGAGCTTTTATCTGCTACTGAGATTGATGAAGTAGAACCAGAGATTAGTGGCATTAAGAATATATTAGATGCCTCAAATAATTATACTTCTGCAATTGAGATTATGAATGCCTGTTTCGAGTGGGATAATTTTACTTTGGAAGAGAATGAAAAAGAAAAAGAAAAAGAAAAGAAGGAGAAGGCTAATGTTTCCAAGGACTATTTAGAAGACGATCAACAAATGACAAGGATATTTCCTGGTTTGAATAATATCAACTTATCTATTAAGAAAAATGAATTTGTTGTTGTTACAGGTGCAATAGGTTCTGGAAAGACATCTTTACTTAATGCTTTTGCTGGCTTTATGAGAAAAACCCAAGGGAAAGTTGGTATAGCTGGATCGCTGATTTTATGTGGAACACCGTGGGTTCAGAATGAAACAGTTAGAGAAAACATTACATTTGGTAGCCCTTATGATCAATCTAAATATGACGATATCATTAGAGCATGTTCCTTAAAAGAAGATTTGAAGCAATTACCGGGTGGTGATTTAACTCAAGTTGGTGAGAGGGGTATTACCTTATCTGGTGGTCAAAAAGCCAGAATCAACTTAGCTAGGGCTGTATATGCTGATAAGGATATTATTTTAATGGATGATGTTCTAAGTGCCGTTGATGCTAAAGTTGGTAAACATATTGTTGAATCTTGCATTTTAGAGTATTTAGATAGGAAGACCAGGATTTTAGCTACTCATCAATTATCACTTATTGGATCTGCTGATAAAATTATATTTTTAAATGGTGATGGTACAATTGATTTTGGCACTTTAAATGAATTAAGGGGTAGGAATAAAGCTTTTGCTAGACTGTTACCCCATGCTAATGAATTGAATAAGAAACTTGAATCCGAGTACGGCAGCGGAATCACAAAGAAGATCACTACTGCGTTAAGCCAGGTGGATACTGAAGTTAAAATCGTGGAAGAAGAGGAAAAAGCAGTGAATAGATTAAAGGCTGACGTAGTTACTACATATATTAAGCTGGCCTCTGGTGTCTTTAAAGTGTTATTTTTACCTTTAACACTTCTTAGTCTTTCTTTATTCCAATTTAATTCCATATTCTCTAACACTTGGTTGTCATTCTGGGTTTCTGATAAATTCCCAGGTTTGTCAACGCATTTCTATATGGGGATGTATATCATGTTTACATTTTTGATTGCCGTGTTTGGTATAATAACTTTATGCCAAATCTCATATGGTGCAATACATGCTTCCAAAAGCTTGAATTTATTAGCACTAAAACGAATTATGCATGTTCCGTTATCTTATACTGATGTTACTCCAATGGGTAGAATTTTAAATAGGTTTACGAAAGACACTGATGTTTTAGATAATGAAATTGCAGAAATTATTCAAAATCTTGCCTCTGATGCATCTACTATTATAGGTACGATTATTCTTTGTATCATTTATATACCTTGGTTTGCTATTGCGGTTCCATTTATGGTTCTATTCTTTACTTTACTTACTGATTTTTTTCAATCTACTTCTAGAGAGGTCAAACGATTAGAGGCTATTGAAAGATCCAAAGTGTATACTCAGTTTAATGAAACTTTGAGTGGGATGGATACAATTAAGGTTTATAGGGCTGAAAACCGATTTTTAAAGCAGATAGATGGGTATATTAATTCAATGAATGAACCATTTTTTGTGAATATTGCTAATCAAAGATATCTTGTTGTTAATATGACATTGATGGTTACGTTTGTTTCTCTAGTAGTGGCACTACTGTGTTGTTTTAGAGTTTTCAAAATCAATGCCGCTTCTACTGGCTTGCTTTTAAATTATATTTTACAAGTTTCTGGATCTTTAGTTTTTGTGTTTACTTTCATTGCCCAACTTGAAAATGAAATGAATTCTGTTGAAAGATTAAAACATTATGCTATTGATTTACCTCAAGAGGCTGCTTATGATATTCCTGAAAAGGATCCAAACCCCGAATGGCCAGAGTTTGGAGCTATCAGCTTTGAGAATGTTAGTTTAAGATATAGGGAGGGATTGCCTTTTGTGTTGAAAAAACTGTCAATTGATATTTTGCCTAGCGAGAACATTGGTATTTGCGGTAGAACAGGAGCAGGTAAATCAACCTTAATGACTTGTATCTATAGGTTAGCGGAACCTGAAGGTTTAATTAGCATTGATGGTGTTGATATTAAACAATTAGGATTGAGAAAATTAAGATCAAAGTTATCAATTATTCCTCAAGATCCTGTTTTATTTGCAGGTACTATTAGAGACAACTTAGATCCGTTTTATGAAAGAAGTGAAGATGATCTATGGGATGCTTTAAGAAGAGCACATTTAATCGAAGAATCCGTCTTAGTGAAAGTTAGAGACCAAACTGAAAGAGATGAATCAATGCATAAGTTTCATTTGGACCAACTAGTGGAAGAAGATGGTGTTAATTTCTCTTTAGGTGAAAGACAATTATTAGCTTTAACTAGAGCATTAGTTAGAAAATCCAAGGTACTGATTTTAGATGAAGCTACCTCAAGTGTCGATTACGAAACCGATGCCAAGATCCAGAAAACTATTGTTACTGAGTTTAAGGATTGCACCATTTTATGCATTGCTCATAGACTGAAGACTATTATTGATTATCATAGAATTTTAGTTATGGATAAAGGTGAGATTGCTGAGTTTGATACTCCCTGGAAATTGTTTCAGAATTCTTCTGGTATTTTTAGATCCATGTGTGATCAGTCTAATATTACAGCTGATAACTTTAAAGCTAAGAATTAGACTACTTATTTATCTTACTTGCTTGATTTCGTTTTCTTTTGTTTACGTATTTGAGTTGCATGCAGCCAGTAGAGAGTGTATAGTCAACCTAATATTTATAATGGAGAATGGGTGTATCTTTATCTGATACGCAAGTATATTTGAATTTATGTATCTATAAGCTAGAAGTAAAAAAAGGTGGCATTTGAACAATTAAAATATCGGCGTAAAAGGTAGAATCACAAAACAAGAACAGAAGGCTGAGCAAAACAATTAAACCTCCATCATATACAAGAAAACCGAACCACATAGAAGTAATACTAAGGTAATCGCTTTCAGCTAACCTAGTCCAATTCCACTTGCTTTTTCAAGAACTCATTAAATTGAGTTAATCTGTTTTCAGTATCTTCTTTGATGACCTGAGCAATTGAATCAGATAAAACACCAGTAAACTCTTCTGACTGAAATAAATTAGTTTTAATTTTTCCACCATTTTCGATTGCTTCAAATATAAAACAATGATCGACGTGGAAAAGATAATCGGTTAATAAAGTACCTTCCCATAACCTCCATTTAAAGTGTGTTTCCGAGTTTTCAACGATAAAAGGATAAAAGAGAATAGGTTTCTTCAAGCCTTTGCATTCCATCTGAACATCTAGTTGATCACCTGGTTTAAGTGATGCTCTACCTTTAGTTAAAAATACTAATCGACTTAATAAATTTTGAATTCCATCTTGAATAGTTTTGAAATTGTAGAAGCATGGCTCTAACATTCTTAGGTGGAGAGTTAATAATAGTTGAGGCTGTGATTTGAATAATTGTTGTTGTATGTTGCTGATGAATTATTAGAAGTCATGACTCAAGTAAGTCCAAATTTCTAAATTAGAGGGAAATGGAAGTTTTTGAATAGTGAAATTTGAAAGAATAAACTGCCTCCAGTAATTATCAACAATAAGTGAGTTTACTTAGTGGATCAGTGATTAATTGGTTATCTCAGTTATAGATCAGGCGATAAGCTCCCCTTTTGGATCTAACTACGAACACAGCGACGCGTCTTGGCCGCCGGGTTTAGACTCGGCTATAAGGACATTTTCTTTACCTAAATATTCGATCAACGAAGCTTGCCGAATAACTTGACATCTTATGGACGAGATCTGAGACATAGGTGGCATTCTAGTCCGAGTTAGAAAAAACAGCAGTATTAATAGATAGAATTAATAAGAGAACAACCAAAATACAAGAATAAACATCATAAATCAGCCTTCTTTTCAGAAGAGCCCAACTCAGTGGTATCCACATCAATCTTCTGATCAAAACTATTAGAGTCATCATTTGAATTAATAAATCTCTTAATTTCTTTCATTCTTTGGTTGTCGTCATATTTACTACCAAAGTAACCTAAAATAGGAAGGAACAACATTAAAATAGCAGCAACTGTAGAAACAATGAAACCAATATGAAATTCAGGTGCTTTTGAGGTAGGATAGAAAGCAATATTAGTCCACATATTCATAGCTTGAGACACTGCATCCGAATAGCTAGTAACAACAACTCTTTCTCTTGAATCACGTCTACAAACTCTATTAATCCATCCTGAAACAATAGCTTGATTAACTGTATCTAATCCAATGATTAACATGCATATCCACTTCCAAGCATATGGAATTGTCCAAGCAGCTAATGAAGCATACGAAATAATAAAGCAAATCTGGGTGAAGGTTAAAAATGGGTAAAATGAGAAAGAGTCAGACAACCCAGCTAAAAAGAATTGACCAACAATAGCAACGACTCCTTGAAAAGTCGTATAGTTATCAACTTGAGAAACAGTGAATCTACCATTATGTTCTCTTTCCCAATCTAGCCAAAGTGGCATTGCTGTACCATCAGGTAAAGCAACTATATTAAGCAAAGTCCAAAATGTGGCAAAGAAATGAACGTGCCATTTTAAAAAAGTTTTCTTCACTATTTGTAAATCTAATTTTTGAGCACCCATGATACCAGCTCTTTCTTGACGCTCGCAAGCTAACTCATAATCATCGTCTGACATCCACCAAATTGGCTTCTGGTTCATTTGTTCCCTTGATTGAAGACAAGATGGAAAAAAGACTAAGCCGTAAATTGCGATTGGTAACGTAAAGATTCCATCAATAATAAAGCCCCATTTGTAACCCTCTAATCCGTTAACACCATTCAAGTTATCATAGGCTGCAGATTGCAAATAGCCAGAGAACATAGCACCTAAATTAGAACTGATTGAGAAAACCATAACTCTTCTATAAACTTCATCTCTTCTATACCAAGTTGAAATGATAAACACTGACGATGGGAAAGCAATACCTTCACAGAAACCAATCAAAAATCTAAGGGCAAAAATATGAGAAGGTCTCTTAGCAGCAGCACTACAGAAAGTTAAAACACCCCACACAACTTCGAAACTAGGTAATAGCCATCTTGACCATCTTTGAGTGATTAATAAGGTTCCAAAACACATTGAAACAATGTATCCAGCGGAGTAAAGCGACTTAGCATATGATAGGTCATCACCATCAAAATTAATAGCTTCTCTCATACCACTAACATAAGAATAAGAAATATTTGATTTATCTAATGCTTTAGTGAAATAAGAAAGACAAATATAAGTTAAAATGAACCCATCTAGTTTGAACAAGAACTTTCTTTCCCGTGAATTGTATAAATAACTAGGATACCACCAAACCAATTTCACAAAACTATCGTACCAATGTCGTAACTCCACTTTTTCTTCGTTCGCTAAAAGTTCTCTAATCTGTTCTTCCGATTGTATTTGGCTTATTGGGACATGGTCAACTGTCCTCTCCTTAGTTAGTTGATTGACCTCCTTAGATTTTATTGATGCAACCATTGAATTTTTAATGGATTTAACAATATACGGACATTTTTCCTTTGCTAAATATTATGATCAGCATCTTGCCTGAACCTTGGAATTTAAGCATCTTTATATAGAAACCGCTGATGATAAACCTGTTCGGTGACTATGATATGGTTCGTGCAAACCTTTGCGGTGGCTCATTCCTATTTGGAAGTTATATCTTTAAAAGCTTTCAGTCAAGATGGATGCCACAGTTTTAAAACTGCAACTGCATCCTGCATCCTGAAGTATATTTTGATCCCTCCAATCCAGGTGCTTCTCAATTAAATCATCGGACGATTATCTAGCCAAGGAAGCGGCTCTTTTCCCGTCTTGTTTGTCTCTTGGTGCTTGGTATTTGTAACATTTATACCTCTTTTAAACTCTTCAATAGATTTATAGGTGAATTGATGGAGATATATATACAGATTTTGCAGTATCAGCTCCCGGAAGTTAGAAGTAACTTGAAGAAATGATGTGATAAAGGGCATTTACCGCGATTGATACAGTCATCAATTAATAGTCTAGTCATCTCAGATCTGCTACAAACGGCATTTTCCCTATGGGGCTAATGAATTACGTGATTGTACGACATAGAGAGTGCCTGAGTTATGAAGAACAGATATATGGTTACTTACTTAACCATAATTTAAATGTTACACAAATGTTGATAGCAACAAGGAACGGGGTGCCCGGGTTTTCACTTATTGGCAGAGAGCACATATTCTTAACTCCATTCTTTATATAAAACTTAAAAATAAGCGTGCAATATATTTCACTTGATTAATAATTTCAATCTTGAAAATCTAACCAACCAGGTTTATACGCCCCAATAAGAAGCACACGAGCAATGGTGCAATCCAGGAAACATATTCCATCAACAAATCAGAATTAAATGTTAATAGCTAAATGACTATATCTCGGTTTTCAAGTCCCGTCAAACCTTCCTCAACAGGTCACATCAAAGAACAGAATGGGGATCTTGTTCTAAAGGAATTACTTCGGTTATCATTATTAAACAAATGATCCGGCTTAACGCTCCTCCTTTCTTCTCTGAGCAAGTCTTCACCAACATCTACCAAAAATCGGTCCATTTCAAAATAACCCCCGGAAGGGGAATTCCGATGGCATTTCCCAAATCCATAGAACCAAATATGATTTCCATCATAACAAATATTGTCCAATTTATAATTATAATGTCTAATTTCCAAATCAGCTAAAATTTGAATTTCTCTTTCAGCTCTGTCTAATTGAATCATTGATGTTGGTTTTAAGTCTGTTTTCAATTTCTGCATTGAAAAAAAGAATCCACCAAAATGGCCGCCATTGTAACGAATATTACACCATCCATAATGATATAATTTAGGAACGTGTAGATATTCATCTGCAGACTCATAAGATTTCAAAGATTCGTTATGTAGAGCCATTTTACGATATGCCTTGATTTCAGCATTTAAACTTCTCAACTTTTCCTTTTCGTAATCTTCATAAGATTGCGTCCTACGTTTACTAAAATAACGGTTTCTTAGTTCCCAAATATCTAATAGTTTAATAACAACATCACACCTTTCTCTATTAATTTTCTTACTTTCAGTGGGTGATAAGCCAAAGGTAAGAGCATACATGATTGCAGACATTGAGAATACACGACACGGATTGTTTTTATTTGTTCTTAGATCGTTTTTGTAAACTTTCAACAGCTTAGATGCTCTATTAATTAATAATGATCTTTTTTTATCCTTTATCTTAACAAAACAAGATGTTTTTCCAGAGTCATTATATTTAGACAAAGCTGTGCGAGCTAAGTTTTGTCTAGCTTGCAGGATAGCATCTTTTGAATACACAAATGATTTAACCCACTTATTGATTTGTCTATCTCTATCTTTGAAATCATTCTTGATGTACTCATATTCAGTAAACACTAAACTTGATAAAACAGATCTCAGAGTATAAACAGGTGTATTAGTCTGAATTGATATATACTCAAACTTAATAACATCAGGCCCGGCACGATAATCACTACCAGCTAAATCGAATTTAAAAACCATCATCGCATGACAATCTGAAACTACAACAGTATCAACAGCATGAGTTAAACAAAGACTAAAAAATTCTCTAATGATGGGTCTAATAGCTGACAGTGGGGTATCATCACCAACAGAAGAAGAATCGGAATCGCTATCCAGAATAACAACCATTTCATTAGATGAATCATTATAATTGACACATTTATGAACTAGCAAAGCTAAAGTATCCAACGAATCACTTTTAACAATCAAAATACAAACTAAAGCTCTAATTTTATTTAGTCCCCATCCAGTGAAGCCATCAATAGGAGCATTCAGTACAAAGCTAGCATGTGGAAAACAGCCATCTCTAATAGCTTGAGAGACAGATAGCCCATCAGGATAGAGAATATCGGGAGCAATGTAATTCAGATTGGGGTATCCATAACTAAATCCTGGAATAATAGTAGATAAAATAGAGTAAACTGGATGTAGTATAATTTTCTCAAAATTTGCAATTTGCTGTGACTCTGTAATAATTGGGGCCATAGTAGTACCAACATTATATAACGACGGCAAATGAGGAACTGATAGTTTAATGGATTTAATCTTACTTTCTAGTTTCGCAAATTGGCTGTCTAGGTAAGAGCTAGACAATTCATTTGATGGCTTGAAAGTTATCTTGTCTGAGATGCATAGAGTTAAAGTAGGCTCAATGTTATTATGAAAAACTCTTTCATAAGAGAAATTAAATGAATTTGATATTGACGATTTTCTGGAACTTGTAATAGAAATTGGCATCGACAAAAAAATCTTGTACAAGTTTTGTCTAACTTTTGGATTAGGATCGTTGCTGAGAGATAAATAGAATGCTTTATTGAAATGAATTGATTCATAATTGTTACAGATAGTCCTATAATCAAATGAAAGTGATTCGAGGTTTTCTAAAAGTGATACCAGCCTCTTGTAGTAGACATATGGTTCTTGCGTAAGTTCCATTGTATCAAAAACATGAAATGCCCGTGACTCAAGCCAGAGTGGTATGAAGCAGTAGAAAATAGTGAAGACAGAGCATGATCAATTTATAACAAATCTGTGAGTCGCAATGCTATATTTTCTTTGTTCTGTTGTTCTGTTGACAAAAAGTTAGCTGTTCAGTGATAAGGTTACCAGATCAGAAAACAAAAATATCAGGAAAGAAACCTCCCAACCTTCTTCAAGGGTGATAGATTTACTGTGCCATTGCCTTGCCACACAAGCCACACTCAACATGGAATCAACAAATATATTCTGAGGTAGAATGTTCCAGAAATATGATCACATGACTATATCACGTCATATTAAGCACAGCCCAGCTTTCTAATGGACTTTCAGCGAACTCGTTGGACATAACATAAGTTTGATGACTCCAAAGAAGTTGGTCTTTAGCATACCATTCCCAAGAACACAGCGCACAATAACAACACATATAATACGCACAATGTCTGATTGGGATTCAGTTACAGTTATCGGTAAGAAAGCCAGAGTTGGTGGTGGTGCAGGACCAAGAGAAAAGACAGTTAAATCATCTTCCCAGTTGAATGCTGCTAGAAGATCTGGTAATGTTGTTTCAAGTGAAAAGAAATATGGTTCTACTAATTCTAGATCTGACGTTGAAGGTCAACGTTTAACCAAGGTTGATAGATCAGATGATATCATTGTTCCAAAGAAATTGGATGTTTCTGTTGGTAAGATTATCTCTCAAGCTAGACAAGCGAAGAAATTCACTCAAAAAGATTTAGCTACCAAATGTAATGAAAAGCCAAATGTTATCAATGACTATGAATCTGGTAGAGCCGTTCCAGAGCAACAAATATTAGGTAAATTGGAAAGAGCTTTAGGTGTTAGATTAAGAGGTAAAGATATCGGTGGTCCTTTATTCAAGAAGAAAGAAAAGAAATAGATTAATGTTCTACTTGTCTTTTTTTTGTTTATACTGCATTTCTTTTTCATAATGTTTATTCTACGATTTCTACTTCATAACTTTTATATATTTGGGCTTTAATGGACTACTTTCTATGATCCTATGTTTCGTATGCGCACTGCTCCTTTGTGTGTTTTGCCACTGAATAAGAATTTGGGCTCTACAAATTAGGTTAAACTACCCAACTACAGCTATCAAGCAAAGAACAATAAGAACTCCAACATGATTGGGTAGTTGTTGATATAAAATCCGGGCTTCAACGTAGCTGTGTTATCACACAGAAATAGAAGATAACAAGAAAATAGCCAAATTTGATCCAATTATGAACTGGTGATCAGTGGTTTTAAGACGAACCTAATCTTCTTTAGCAAATTCGCCACTTTACTTCTGGAAACTTAATTTCTCTTTCATCATTCAGGATACAGTTGCTTTCAATGTTTTGTATCTCTATTCGACAACCTCCAATTTATTACGTAAAAAACTAACTCATAAAAGCTTCAATTGCTCGAAAAAAAAAAACATCGAAAAAATTCGGAAAGACCACAAAATAAAAAAGATCGATCAACAACTGTTTGAAAGTAGTAAAAGAGAACCCGCCTCTTACTACAACCTTAAGATCCTAGTCACACTAGCAGCAAGCAAGAATACTCATAATGACTACAATTTTCAATATCGACTTAGGTATTACTGATGCTGAAACTTATTCTATTCAAAACAAATCGTTAAAGTTAGACACTGAAAAAGACGTTTCAGAAATCGCAACTTCTATTAAATCTATTAAATCATTGAAAAAAGTTGATTTATCAGGTAACACAATTTCACCAGTTTCATTAACAGCCATAATTAAAGCAATTTTGATCCAGGCAAAAGATTCTTTGGTTGACTTAAATTTACAAGATATCTTTACATCTAGAAACAAAGAAGAAATTCAAGAATCTTTTGAAAACTTAATTCCTATATTATCTGAATTCACCCAATTACAAGTTTTAAACTTATCCGATAACGCTATTGGACAAGAAGCAATTGATCCTTTATGTTCCACACTATCCAAATTAGCTACTTTGAAACATTTGATCTTAACAAATAATGGTTTAGGTCCATTCAGTGGTGCTAAGTTAGGTAAAGCTTTATACTCACAGTATCAAATTACTCAAAATGGTGGTTTAGAAACATTCTGGTGTGGTAGAAACAGATTAGAAAATGGTAGTATGAACTATTTAAGTATTGGATTAAGACAACACTCCAATTTAAAAGAAATTAGAATGTATCAAAATGGTATCAGACCAGTCGGTATTTCCAAATTTTTAAAAGAATGTGTTTCTAAATTGATCAACTTACAAGGTTTAGATTTGCAAGATAATACATTCACATTACCTGGTTCCTTGGCTTTAGCTGGTATACTTAAAAACTTGCCTGCATTGAAAGAACTAAATTTAAGTGATTGTTTATTAGGTAAGAAGGGTGGTATGGCCTTCGTTAAATCTCTAGGTGAATTATCTGATTCTAAACTAGAAACTTTGAAATTACAATATGATGAATTAGATGAACCTGTCGTTGAACTTTTATCAAGAACTCTGCAAATCTTAAAGAAACTGAAATTTTTAGATTTAAATGGTAATGTTTTTGATGAAGATGCTGAATGTGTTGAAGTTATTAAAAACTATTTTGATGAGAAAGGGTTTGGTGAATTAGGTGAGTTGGACGAATTAGAAGAACCTGATTCTGAAGAAGAAGAATCTGACGAAGAGTCTGACGAAGAATCTGAAAAAGAAGATGCGGACTTAGATGTTTTAGAAGAAGGATTAGCTGATGTCCATATATAAGTTAGTACTACTAATCCCCATTTCAAAGAAAAGAACATTAATAGCTAAGTATAAATAGATACACATGATACATATTTCTGTTCAAAATTAAATTTAATATCAAAATAAATAATATAATAAATAATAAGCAAAAACGAAACGGCGTAGCAACTAATTCAATTTTGACAATTCATCTTTATATTTCGTAATCAATTGATCTTTCTTGATCCATCTATTTTCAAGCCATTTCTCTAATTTATTTCTCTTGATTGGAACTCTACTCATAAATTTAGCTTGGATATGAATAATGACAGTATACTGTTCATCACTTAATCCAAAAACATCTAATAAAGTAGGTGATTCAAAAACAATAGATGATTCACCATTTTTAGATTGAACTTTCTTAAAATAGAGCAAAGTAGCATCATATAATCTTGTAAAATTTGTCTTGTATAAACCAGAAATAGAATTTGCAAAATTTGAGTAACGAGGATATAATAAATTTTTAAAAACTGGTAAATAATATTTATCAACTAACTCACTTTGAACTTTCAAATCGGATTCATTAAAAATATTAACTTCAGGAAAGGTGACTAACCAATCTGGTGATTCGTTTTCATCGGACTCATCTAAATATTTCTTAAAAATGGAGTGCAAAGTATTGGAATCTAACTCCCAATTCTCATCAGTCTCCGAAATATTCTTGAACAATTTTAAATTCGGTAAGTTCCAAATATCAAACCAAGTGAAATAATTCAATTTAGGAATTAACATGTTAGAAGTTAAATCTTTACAAATCAACGGACGGGATAACTTATTTAAATCGGAAAAATTCTTCTTCTTTGACTTTTTCTGCTTGTTGGATTCAGATGACTTAGGTGGTAGTTGTTCTGAAGACGATTCAAAGTGTTGTTGCTCAATTGCTTTCAAAGTCAAATAGGGGAATATTATATAATCAACTAATGAAACATGATTCGAAATAACTAGTGAATTGTCCAACTCTAATGAATCTCCTGTAAGAATAAACTGAACTTTATTCAATTCCTATAGAAAAACAAAAACAAGTTAGTATATGTAAGTTAATCATTCAACTTAATGGCAAATAGAGGAAGGTTATGATCTTACTAAGATGTAAAGGCATAAGGTCCAAAATCCACTAGCAAAATAATTATCATAGACCAATCTGCTTCTAGGAAAAACTAAATAGACAATGGCTGTAGATAACTGAAAGATTCTAAATGTGAGATAATATAACAAGAGAATTGCAATGAAACAAAAACATCTAACTATCTTAATCAATTGAGTGTTAGAACTGGATCTTAGCAGCTTCTTCAATTTGGGAATACCAATGTGAGCTAACAAGTCGTTCTTAATCATCTTTGTTGGAGCAGCTTCCCAGTTGGCTTGTCAAGCAGGGAAGACCTATATCTACTTCATGTTGTTGTTTTTTTATATCGACTTCTTATCACAGCAATACTATTGTTGTCCAATCAAAGAATTATGCGTCACGTGTGGCGCACTGCCTTTAAAAGTATGAGCCTCACATGAAAATTAATTTGCAAAAAAATTGAAGTGATATTTTTTTTATTTCCTATTTAATATGACCTTTCCCTATTCTATCCATAAAACAACTCCTGGAAAAAAATACTAAATATGTCTCGTATTATTGTCAAGAACTTGCCAATATATTTCACAGAAGAAAAGTTAAAGGAACATTTTTTAAAAGTTCCAAATGGCAATCCAACTATAACAGATATTAAATTAAAGAGAAATAACATAGGTGAATCAAGAAGATTTGCATTTATAGGTTATAAAGACTCCAAAGATGCTGAATATGCAATTAAATATTTCAACGGGTCATTTATTAATACGGCTAAAATTCAAGTTTTAGAGGCAAAATCATTTAATGATCCAAATGTTCCAAGATCATGGAAAGATAGAAAGCATGATGCTGGAATTAGATTGAAAGAAACAGAATTGAAATTGCAAAGATTGCAAGAATTAAATAGCAGAAAGAATAATAAAAAGAAACAAAAAATAAATGCAATTGACGATAGAATTGAAAATGATCAAAATTTGAAGGAATTCTTGGAAACTATGAAACCCTCAACTCAATCAAAATCTTGGAATAATGATATGATCACTCCTGATCAAGTAGCAGCTGCCACTCCAATTGAAGAAAGTCAAGAGCCTAATAATAGTAAAGTTGCTAATATACCTGATGCTGAAAGTGATGATGAGTATGAAGATTTCGATAAAAAGGCTTCTGATGATGAAGAAGAAGAACAATTTGTTTCCCTAAACCAAGACTACCAAGATGAAGAATTGAAGAATGTGGAGGAAAATTATGATGGTAATAAAGAACAAAGTCTCGATGATTGGGTCCAAAGTAAAAGAAAAAGAATAAGAGAAAGTGATGCAGATGAAATTCAAAAATCATTAAAAGAAAAATATGGAGATGAACAACTGGCCCCAACTATAGAAGAAGAATCTGAAGTTGTCCCTAAGCTTACTCAGGAAGAAGAAGCTATTCAAGAAATTTCTAAAACTGGTCGTCTATTTGTTCGTAACATTTCATATAAAGCATCAGAAGATGATTTCAAAGAATTATTTTCCAATTTTGGTGACTTTGAAGAAGTTCATATTGCACTTGATACTCGAACTGGTCAATCTAAGGGCTATGTGTTTGTTAAATTTGTAAATCCTCAAGATGCCAAATTGGCCTATTTAGAGCTTGATAAGAAAGATTTTCAGGGTAGAATTTTACATGTTTTACCTTCAAAGCCTAAGAAAGATCATGCATTAGATGAATATGATTTACAAAATATGCCACTAAAAAAACAAAAAGATTTAAAGAGAAAGCATCAAGCGTCAAAACAACAATTCACGTGGAACTCTTTATTTATGAACAATGATGCTGTTTTAGAAAGTGTTGCTTCTAGTTTTGGTATAACAAAATCCGAACTAACTAATGCAGAAAATTCAGAGTCAGCAGTTAAACAAGCGTTAGCCGAAGCCCATGTGCTTGGGGGAGTCCGTAAATACTTCGAGTCTCAGAAAATTGATCTCCTTAAATTTGGTAATTCTAAAGAAAAAGATGATAAAATCATTTTAGTGAAAAATTTCCAATATGGCACTTCAAAGGAAGAACTTGGGGAGTTGTTTAGTACTTATGGTGAATTGAAAAGGATTTTAATGCCACCAGCAGGCACTATAGCTATTATTGAATTTAGAGATGCATCGAGTGGTAGATCTGCCTTTAACAAGTTGGCGTTCAGAAGATTAGGTAAATCAATTTTATATTTGGAAAAAGGTCCTAAAGATTTATTTACTGGAGAACCAGATGAAGATGTTCCAGCAGTTGAAAATAAAGAGGAAGGTAAAGAAGCAAAAATCACAACAGAAGATGTTCTGGATACTGAAACTAAAGAAGAAGATCATACTGGACCAACTGTTTCTGTATTTGTTAAAAATTTGAATTTCTTAACTACTCAAGCTGATTTGGCTAAAATCTTCAAACCACTTGATGGCTTCATTCTTGCTACAATTAAGACTAAGCCAGATGCCAAGAATTCAGGTAAAGTTTTAAGTATGGGTTTCGGTTTTGCGGAATTTAAGACATTACAGCAGGCTAAAGCTGCAATTAATGCATATGATGGTTACTCATTAGATGGTCACAAGCTTCAATTAAAAATCTCCAATCGTGCCTCCAATACCTCTTCAAATGGTTCAAATGCTGCTTCAAAGAAGAAGAAATCAACAAAGATTATTGTGAAGAATTTACCATTCGAATCAACAAGACACGATTTAGTTTCATTGTTCCAACCATTTGGTAATTTGAAGTCTGTTAGAGTTCCGAAGAAATTTAACAAGTCTGCAAGAGGTTTTGCTTTCATTGAATATTCTACAATTCAAGAAACTGCAAGTGCAATGGATCAATTACAAGGCGTGCATTTACTTGGTCGTAGATTGGTTTTAGATTATGCTGAACAAGAAACTGATGTTGAAAGTCAAATAGATAAGATGACTAAGAGAGCCAAGAGACAAACACAAACTAGACAAATGGCTAACTTAAGGGAAACTTACAGTGGTAAAAGAAAATTGGATTTGGATGAAGATGAAGATGAACTATAAGTTTCTTTACCTTTTTAGTTTTAATGTATACTTAATTATTATTCGTATTTTGTAATTTTTTTTTAATTGGATAAACTATATACAAAGCACAATCTAAACAGCATAATATAGAAAGAGAAGCTAATCATTGTTTATTTTTTTTAATCAACCCTTCTTTAACGATAAAGTAATCATCTTCGGTTTCACCACTTAAACTAGTAGCTTTCCAAGAGTCTTCAATCTCACCTTTTTCAGCATAAATCTTGGTATTTTCAATATCACTCACTAAATCCTCATAATTCATTGTATCTTCAGTTGATAAATCATTCATTAATCTAGTAATGTGGGAGCCAGCATCTGTATTTTCATTCTTGATTTCAGTTGAATGAAGTTGGTTGATGAACTCAAGTTGTTCGTTCAAAGAGCTCAACATCTTTTGTTCTTGTTGCACTGATAAATTAGTCGTGAGCCCAGCTAATATAAGTAGATGTTTAAGTATATTAGCGTCTATCTGACTTATAGTTTCAGAGTTCTGTGTGTATTTTAGAAGTTCGTTTGTGTTCCATGTTGATTTGCAGAAGAGCTGTTCGAGTTCTGCTGTGTTGTTGATTTTGGGACCTATGATGGCAGATGAGTTAAATCTTCTTAGCAGTTGAGATGCTCTCCTCAGTGTTGATATCTTGAGCATACTGAAATATCTTGTATGGGAGTTTAAGAGCAAGCTTGTATGATCATAACAATACACTTGGTTAAGAATGTGAAACTTTTGTTCGGTGCGAGTTGAACTGTTCTCGAGCGGTTCATTTATTTCCATCTCAGTGTGCAATATGATTGTTCCTGACTGCTGACTCCTCAATCCGTAAATCCTAGACAGCCAACATGCCTAAAGTGGAAAGAACCATTATGAGATTTCTTGTTACTCCAAAACTTGCGACGAGTTTAACTTTGTCTTGCTTAGCTGATAATGCTCATAAGATTTTAAACAGCTAAGTTGAGCAGACAGCTAAGAAATCTTTCATCGAAATCAATCACTCAAAAGAGAGTGAACTCTCTTGATAGTTTCCATTTCCTTATCCCTGTGTTTTTTTTATCATCACAATCCAACAATGACTGTCTCACCTAAAAGAGTTTCCCCTCCAGCTGAAAGCACCAAATGCCACAAGAATCTCCAAGAATTACTCTCCAATTCGGAATTTGTCTCATTTGACTACCGCAAAATCCAGTTTGGTTCCAGATCCAAAGTAGCATGGAGAAAATTCATGAGTGGTGTTAAATGGAACAGCCCTTTTATGAAGTCCAACTTATACAAGTTAAACTTATCATTACCAAATTACAACCTAGTTACTTCGTGCGATCCTAACTCATGTTCTTCTCCTGATTTATCAATGAATTTCTTTGATACGGTTCACTCCAATGCAATCCTTTATGATGAACCTACAACATTCTTGTATGCTATAGATCATGCTATTCATTTTCGGAACAAAGGATTATTGAAGAATTCCTATTTTAAACCAAAGATTGATAAATTAAACAAGGCAATTAAAGAATTACCAGCACCTCCTGTAGTGTCTCCGTTATATCCATTTAATGCATTATCATCTAATTCTGGTTTTAATGATAAAAGAATCAGTATTACAGAGGCAACAAACGAGCCAAGACTGTTACAAAATATAGAAAAATCAGTTTTGGAAACTCCTTATAGAATCTTAGTCCAATTAATCCCTACCATTTCTTATGGATATCCTAAGATGGCCTATGTCTCGCCTAACATTGGCCTTCCATCTAAGTATCTATATTCATCACCTAAATGTTCTTTTTTGTTTAATACACCAATCGAAAAGTTAAAGGGCTGGGGTTTAAATAACACTACAGGCTTGGTTCCTGTTGTTGCTGCAAAGTTTGAACTAGCTGAGTTTTCATTAGTTTTACAAGAAGCTGAAAACGATTATAGCATTAATTATAGTGATGATCATATTCCTATGATCGACGGTATGTGTTCCTTATCCAAAGAGGCCATATTAAGTGTTCAAAAGGTCATTAGAGAGTTATACTCGATAATGTTAACACATGCCAGTGATACGGTTGTTTTAACTGACTGTGCCACTTTGATTGTTATCAAATTCGATTTAGACTTGGACCACAACGGTCAAATCAGGCATCAAAAAATAGTTAATTATAACTATAGAGTTATTTCCCACGATACAGCAGTTTTCACAATTCCATTGACTTTAACATCGCTAGTTTATTCTGAATATATTAGCATGCAAAGCACAAAGTATCAACTACACAAGAATTTCAAAATTCAAAAGTTATTGGCTGAATCATTACTGAAAGGAGAGCAACTAATTCTGAAAAAAGAAGCATTATGCGACGCCAAGTACATGTCACTGGATAATAAAGGAATTTTTAAAGTATTGAAAAGAGATAATTCAAAGAACAGAGAGTTGAGGTACAAGGAATTCATAAGAGATATCTCTCACTGCATAGTGAGAAACTTAAAACTCCAGGAAATCGAAACATCAAGGGCCAGTCCTTGTAGAATCATAACTATGTCTCCAAAACAATATCATGAAATTTTTGGGACTCAATACCCAGATATTATGGGGCTTGATTATTCATCCGATGTGCTCGTCAAAGTGTTAGATTTCTGGTCCTTGAAGGAAGCATATCATTCTAGACCACGTCATGAGGAAACTTACAAAGATTATGAATACAATAAAGTCGAACAGTTCATTAATGAAACATATGCATTAAAAGAAATCCAGTTATACAATGACTTATCAAGTACAAGAGCATCGGGGAAACAAATCCGGGTTCCAGAATTTTACAGTTATGGATGGTGCAACATCACCAGTGAGACCGACAACATTGGTGGATTCTTCATCGCAATGCAGAAATTAAGAAGAGTGGATGTTAAACCAACTACACCAGATCAAATAACTAGGGCGACTAAAGATATTACTAGACTGGGTAGAATAGGTATACGTCATGGCGAATATAAATTGAAAAACTTATGTTATCTGTGTGGTCATACCTATTTTTATGGGTTTAGCAATTGTGAAGTTGGTCGAAATTCCAAAGGTCCATTTGAATTATTTTATTTTAAAGACCATATTCTCGGGGAATTATCTAGAAAAGGTATTCTTGGGTATCCTAATCCAATTGCTTATAGGGCTCAATTTACAGAAGCGAATGAGGATGAACTATACGCCGCTAAAAAAGAATTACAATCTATTTTCGAGGAAGGTGATGAGCAGGATGATGATGTAGAAGAGCAAGAGGTTGAAGAAATTGTCATAGGTTTTGATCACAAGGATGATATGCTTGTTTTTGAAATTGGTGATTTGATAGATGAATTGATGGATGAAACTTGACTGAAGTTTTCCAAATAATTTATTAACGTTTTAAATGCATTATTAGGTTTTGTTTGATTTTGTTTAACCCATATATTATAAACTCCCATAAAGTCATCTAGGCGTAAAGGTACCAAGAGACGTTATGCTGATAAGCCTAATTGTTCTGCTCAATAGCTCCTAAGCCTCGCGGAAGTAGTTTCGGGGAATTGAGGTCATATAGAGAATGTGTTTGAATGCTGATAACCTTTAACCCAAAACTATGTTCAAAGACATGTTTATAATTAGTTATATTATATATATATATCTTTAATCTTAATAAGATTGATTCCAGCCAGGTAAACATGTTAGGTGAAGGTGAACAAAATCGATTCCGACCATATACTAGGGTAACAAATGCAATCAAAGAAAAAAATATAAAATAATGATAGACAGTCAATAAGTGAGAGATAACCTAAACAAACAAAAAAAATTGTTTCAAAAAGCAAAAATAATAGTAAAATATCTGAAGGAAAAAAAAACAAAGAAAATAAACTACAATAACAATAAATGACAATAGGGTTCTAAACTCTATTTAAATCCACATCAAATCTACCATAGTAGAATAAACTCATACCTTCTAATTGGCCAAAATCCCTGTTGAATTCCGTTGCCGGGGTATCCTTAGCCTCACCATAGAAAGAAACTCTTGGTAAAATAACAGTATCATCAATAACATTAGGATACTCTAACTTGGTAAAAGTCTTGTAAGTGTATCTGTCGTTTGGGTTAACTGGTGGGCCATAGACTTCAATATCACCCAATCTATCTAAATCTTCGGTTGGTCTACCATCCTTATCAACGTTGGAATAAGTGTAATAAATGGAATCCTTTAATGAATTGAAATATTCAAATAAAGTATCGGTAAAAATGGATTCACCTGTAATGGATAAATGAACCGGTTCGTGAGAAGAATCCAAGTCCTTGTTGATTTGTCTCCAATCAGCCTTAGCTAATTCATCTTTATGAGTATGGACTAAGTAAGTGATTTTAGCAATTAATTTAGCTAAGAAAGGATGATGTTTCTTAGCATAGAAGCATTTATTAGAAAACTTCATTCTACGAGTGTAAAAGTTGTACCAATCTTCTTCGTTATCATCAACAGAGATACCGACAATCAATTTAGTTTCAAAGATTCTTGAAAAGTACCAGTCTCTAAAAGGTCTAACAATAATAGAGTTTTCCTCAAACACCAAACCACCATAAAAATAAGCAGCCAAATATTTACCAAATTCGTATTTTAAATGATATGGCAATTCTTCAAAAGCTTCAGAAACTTCAGGGACAGTAGGTCTTAAGAATTCACCAAATCTCTTAACCATTTCCTTATCATTCATTTCAATCAAATGTAATCCATCTTGCTCTCTGAACACTTTCCAGTTATCAAAAAAATGATCACGAATTTGAACTTTTTCGTTATTAAGTTTGATCACATTTCTTTCAGCACTTTCATATTCCTCATATGGGAAAAAATGTAATAATCTATTTTCGATATTAGCTGTCTTCTTAACATTTCTAGAAGCAACGTTGACTGGATAATAGTGGTTTGAGGCTCTAACAAAAGTGGTGAAATTGGTGAACTGAGTG
The DNA here is from genome assembly GCA_003707675.3 of Ambrosiozyma philentoma. Lineage (NCBI taxonomy): Eukaryota > Fungi > Ascomycota > Pichiomycetes > Pichiales > Pichiaceae > Ambrosiozyma > Ambrosiozyma philentoma. The sequence goes on from PPKZ03000052.1 coordinate 26,440, forward strand.
CTTGTTAAGTAATTTGAGTTCGATAAATCATGTAATTTACCACCTAAGATAGAGTTAGGACCATGGACCAAGAAATCGAAAGTGACGAATAATAATAGAAATGTAATAACACTTGCTTTATACTGATTAAATAGTTGGAGCGCTGAAGTAATGAATGAGGTCGAATAAAGGTTGTTGAGCCTTTTTGAGGACGAGGAGGAAGAGAGAGGGGAGTAAGCCATCGTTGTTTAACTTGAGGGCAAGAAAAAGAGTGGATGTTGTGCCTATGGTTTCACTAAGAAAAGAGCAGTCTTCTTAACTATTTTTGATTTTGATTTATCATGGTCTGAATTTAGAATTTGTCTGAAATTAAGCTGTGGCACAGGGGGCGTGTGAACCTAAATATAGGAATTGTATTGCGCATAGAATAAAGTTCTTAGTGCTTTTTAACAGGGCAATTTTTGGGTTGTAACAATATATTGGGAATTCACCCGAGGCCCAGCCCAGATTTTTAAATGCCACGTTGAATCTGCATGCACGGTAGAATGAAAACGTGGCTGATGCCATGGCTAAAGGTGTACGGGTGTTATTGATAAGCTGACGTAAGCTTGCAATATGAATATGAAGCGTAAATCTCAAAATAATTCTAGTATAGATAGGTAGTAACGTCTAACCTCTTTTGTTAATCTTGTTCATTTTCTTTCAACTTATCAAGTGCATGCTTTCAACAAATAAACTTGAGTGTTTAAGTGGATTTAGGAACGCTAAATTGAATCTTTTAGTGAAGTGGTTGTTGTAGGACCATAACTGAAGATTAGAATCTAGCCCGAGTTCAGAAAAGCGGTTGAACCAGTTCCCTGTAAAATTAGAAATCGGTGACCATCTTTTTTTGCAAAAAAAATCATAAACCCGATAGTATTTCTGCAATTTTCGGGGTTGGATATGGCAGCAGAAAAGCCATTAAAGCTTTGGGACTCTATCCCTAGAAAATAAACAACAACTAACACATCGGTACAAACCCTGACATAAGTGTAGGAAAGTAGCAGTCATTACTGATAAACAATGTATATATATGTTTCTCGGTTGATTTAAAAAAGAAAGTATGTGCTTCTCTATGTGCTGATTTTCAATAAGAGCGGCCTGAGCTGGCTTAATCTAACAAATCTGAGAAATTACCTTTTTGAGTTCGGTTTGCATTTATTCTTATAGTTTGAATGATGATTACTATTCTTAGCATTTCTAACAATGACCTATACCCTATAAACGGTAACTTTCTCCTTCAATGATCAGAAGAAATTGTAGACACAAATAAGGCTGAAAGACAGCACTCACTTTGAAAATTCCTCTAGGGACAACTTGATTATATCTCTTCTTGGGGAAAGTTGAGAAGCCTTGTTTTTCCCAGTTAGAAATTCTCCGGTACAGATGAGGTTACTCACCGAAAATGGCGAGCACACCGAGATTGCCGATTTATCAACCAGGTTAGGATTTGGCATTCAGTTCAATAAATCAATTCTGAGAGTCAAGAAATCGGGCTTCCCGGCAGTAACGGGTACCTGGTTACGGTTTCAGCAAACCATTCAATTGGAAGGGGCCTCAGCTCAAGTATAAATCAAAAAACGTTGGCTAATACAATAGAGCTTTGTCTCTTTTAGGTTGCAATGCTCCCCTCACGCACGGCTTCAACTTGCAACACCTCGACTAGAGAAAGTTCAATATGAGTATTGCTGGTTCCCATGGTTCAAAGGCATCTACGAAGAACAACCCCCAAGTTGCTCCAACTAATTCTAATCAAATTGCCCAAATTATTAATCGAACTTCGTCCTCGTCTTCATCTTCATCTTCATCTTCATCAACAACTGGTCTTGGTATCAACAGAGATGTTGAAAAGTTTGGACCCTCAGCATTCGATGATGATATTTCAGGTGACTCTATTGTCAGAACTGAGTCCCATGTTACCCCCTCCGTTAATATTTCTAGAGTTTTGACCAATGCAGCAGCTGTAGAACAAGAGACTCTTAAAAAGGAAGAACAAGGTATTCCTATTCCCAAAATGGGTGGTGGTAGAGATTATCCTCCACAACTGCCAAATGCCGAAGATTATACAGTCACATTTGATGGTCCAGAAGATCCTTTGCATCCGCATAATTGGCCACTCAAGAAGAAAGTTATACAATGTGCTATTGTGGGGTATGTTACATTTTGTGTGGCCTTTGGTTCCGCCATCTTTACGGCATCAGTGGCACCAGTTTCTGAAATTTTCCATGTTGCTAACGTTGTCTCAACTTTAGGTGTCTCTTTATATGTTTTTGGTTTTGCTACTGGTCCAATCATTTGGGCTCCATTATCTGAATTATATGGTAGAAAATGGGTTATACTAATATCTTCATTACTGTTTACAGTTTTCAATTTCGCTGTTGCTTGTTCCGATAGGTTGGAATCCATTTTAATCTGTAGATTCTTTGCTGGGTGTTTAGGTGCTGCTCCTTTAGTCTGTGTTCCTGCAGCATTTGCTGATTTGTTTGGTAACAGGACTAGAGGTGTAGCTGTTGTTATATTTGCTATGGCCGTGTTTATGGGACCTATGATGGCCCCCTTCATCGGTTTCTTTACTGTTGAACGCCTTGGTTGGCGTTGGCCATCTTTCTTAATCGGTATCATTTCTTCACCGGCGTTAATTTTGATTCCAGTTTTTTTTGATGAAACACATCACCCTATAATCTTAGTTAATAAAGCTAGAGAGATCAAAAGGAGAACAGGAAATTGGGGTATTCATGCACCTCACGATGAATTTGATTTCTCATTCAATGAAATTGTTGAGAAAAATTTAACAAGACCTTTGGTTATGTTATTTAAGGAACCAATTTTACTCCTTATTACTATTTACAATGCTTTTATATATGGTATGTTATATTTGTTCTTAACTGCCTATCCAATTGTTTTTGCAAAAGGTTATAGAATGGCTACTGGCGTTGCTGAATTACCATATTTTGGCTTGATCTCAGGAGAACTACTTGGGGGACTATTTTGTATATATTGTGAAAGATTCTATCTTAGGGGTTTAGAAGCTAATGGTGGTAAAATTGTTCCTGAAGACAGATTGCCTCCAATGATAGCTGGTGCTGTTGCCTTCCCAATTGGAGTGCTCTGGTTCTGCTGGACCGGATATTACCATGATAAAATCCATTGGATTGTGCCTACTATTTCTGGCTTATTCTCGGGTTTCGGAATCATGGTGATTTTTATTCCCTCAATGAATTATATCGTTGATAGTTATTTGTTGTTTGCTGCTTCTGCTATGGCTGCCAACGCCATCTTAAGAAGTGCTTTCGGTGGTATTTTCCCATTGTTTGCAACATTCATGTTCGAGGATATGCATACAAACTGGGCAGGTCTTTTATTAGGGCTGTTTGGTGTTGTTTTGATATCTTGTCCGTTATTGTTTGTTAAGTATGGTAAGAAATTAAGACAAAAATCCAAGTACGCATTTGATTTGAGTTAGGATAACTATTTGCTGAGATTAAAATGCATATAGGGATTCTAAGTATTGAAGGTTATTTTTGTTCTTGATATTTGACTCACTAGCACTCGAGAAAAGTTTTAAGGTTCAATTGTCACTATGTTAATAATTTGTTTTTAGTATATTTTCCTTATCTTATTGCTTTCTCATAATCTCAACACCTTTCTGATGATGAATACTTTTATATTAGGAAGGAACTAATGATATTGTAAGGGTGATTTTTTTTAAAAGGAAACCGTAAAAGAGTATATATAATTTAAATGCAAAAAGATAAGTAGGAAAAGAAAAGAAAATTAAAAATATGATACAAGTAAACGTATTAAATAAAAAAATCATCAAAAAAAAGCCAAAAGGTCAACGAATTACAAGAAAAATCCTGTAACCAAGAAGGGGTAAAAAATAAAGTCATGAAACAAGAACTAAGAAACAGTAAAAAACGGAAATGCAAAGAGGAAGAAAAAGGATGTGTTTATGCAAAAGAATATTGAAAGTACTGATCAGTAATGGTCAGAAATACTTAGATTAACAAAGCAGCAAAACCAATAGCAGCAGCAGCAACACCAGCAGGTCTGATTAAGTCAGCACTAGCTTCAGCAGTAGAAGCAGAATTAATAGTGTGAGTTTGGGTTTCACCTCCGACAACAGTAGTAATGACGTTACTTGCAGCGGCAGCAGAAGAAGAAGAAACCGCAACACTATGGGATGAGTGAACAGCAGAAGAGGATGGAGTGACAGTAACATAAATTGGAGAACAGTGGTAAGAAGTAGAAACATCATTTGCTTGAGCAGATGAAACAGCTTTCTTTGAAGCAAAAGCAGAAGCAGCTAAAGTTAAGACGATGGTGGATAAAGTGAATTGCATTTTTGATATTATAAGGGTTGGGACTTTTGGAGAAAGTAAGAGTAATGGGCTGTTGGATTGACTTGTTTGTTGTCTGATGATGGCAAAATCAATTATCAGCGGGTTTAAAATTCGAATGAAAAAAGGAAGAAATCATCTAGCATTTATAGAATTTCCCCAAAAGTACCAAGGACCACATGAAATCAAATAAATCACACATATCGGTAGCAATATCGGTCCGTCAGCCAGGACCAATGTCCTATTTTGAAACACACTCCTTCAATTTGTCTCGGGATCCTTAAAATTATTGATCATACTTGAGGTACTGTATCACTCTGATTGGTCTAACGTCTAGGTAGAAAGGTTCTTGAAAGTTTTGGGAATCTGTCCGGGACCAGCCATGTCATGCGGCTCACCGAACCTACTCGGTGATCTGATCTAGTTGATCAGGGCGGATGCCAAACGCAGACTAAAAGGTGGCTTGTTGGCCCTTGTTTCCTGATCCATGCTGGAGACGGTACCCAAACCTATGAAAATATTTGGATAAAGGGCCTGAAGAAACAACTAAGACCGCAAAGACCAGCCATCTGACTGAACGAAAGGGGTCTAATGATCTAAGATTCACCAATGGCCAGACGAGATTGGGAAGTCTTCGCTTTAAATTGTAGAAGATTTCAAATCTGGATTAGTTTTTCCCTTGGCTTAGCTAGAAAGGGGCGAGATTTCCTTATTCTACTCGAAATCATAGTTGTTTAATAGCTCCAAGCAGCTCACTAAGACTCTGAAGGAGTTCAACGTATGTAGCTCAAGATCGAAAGTGAGAATTCTTCGCGTGTGTAGCCCAATCTTTTCTAAACTTCACCTTCCTAAACGGGACAGCAATATTGAAAAAGAGCTGGGGTCATAATATCTACAAGCAAAAGTAGGTTTGACCAATTAAACTACATAAATACAATATGCAATCAAGGTATGGTCCAATATTTACTCTTATTCATAATCCACTCTTTCTCCTTGAAACAATAAAATATTGTGTTAAAATTAATTGTGTTTTTATACTTTTTGGCTTGTTTCTATTTATTCCCAATTCAAGACAACCCAAATGAAATAACACGGTATCTAAAGGAGTTGTGAAAGTAGGCGTAAACTTGATATATATCAAGTGATTATATAATTGGGTAATAATTGGTTGATGATACTTAATAGAGAGAAAAATTGTAAAGGAGTAGTTGGTGGGAGTGGGTTTCTGCTTGGGTCTCTCGATTTGGATTTTTTCAATAACCAGTCTCATTGTTTAAAGGTTAACAGTCGACAGCAATTACAAATATATGTAGTCCTATCAAATATGGGGAAACAGTAAATAGTCACTTGAGATATGTAACAGGGTTGAGTTCTGGTATCTTGAAAAGGGAGGAAAAACATCAACAAAAGCTTATAGGGGATCTGCAAGGTTTGGGTCGTGCGGGTCTCGATTCGAGCTTTGAGATCTCTACGCAATAATGGCAACCATGTATCATAGACTACAAGATGAACTATTTTCAAAGTTTTCATTATATTTACAAATATTACAAGTTATTAGTCAAGAATGAGTATAGAAATTAAATTATTATCCCATGTATATAAATATAAAGACCAATGTAAACAAATAAAGAACAATAATAAAACAAAATAAAGGATGAAAAAAAAAAAGAATAGTAATCTACAAAAACTCTATTTCTAAAATAAACCAATTAAGACAGAACCAAATAAATGAAAATTATCAAATTTTCATAAAACCCAAAGCAAACCAAGAAATGCAAACATTAAGTAAATCAACAAATATATCTAATTAAGAATGAACAATTATATTAATACTAACATTATATTAAAACAGCTGCAAAACCTAATGCAATAGCAGCAATACTGGCTGGCTTCATGTAATCAGCTGAATCAGCGTATGTAGAAAGTGAACAACTTGCACATGATGAATTAGACTTAGTTGTAGACTCGCCATCGATGATAGATGTGTAGATCGACGAGGAGTTATAGTATTGACTAGAAGTGACTGAGGATTCTCCAGATGATTCACTAGAGTTAGAACGGGATTCTTGGATAGAAACGGTTGAATTAGATGGAGTTGAGGATTTGATGGCTGTGTAGGCTAAAGATTCGGAGACCAAAGTAGCTAAAGTTAAGGCAGATAAAGTGAATCTCATTTTTATATTTTTATATGAATGTGAATATAAAGTGGTAATTGTAATGGCAGTAATAGCAGTACCTGTGTGAGAAGTAAGGATGATTTGACTGTTAATATCCGATGAAGGGCAAATAGCAAATGTAAACTGGACTGAGTTCAATAAAGGAGGAATACAAGTTGATATTTATACCTCATCTCATCGCCACCGGAACATCCAGATTCCGAGAGAGATCTATGTTTGACGAACACTTTGCCTCCGAATCCATGCTGGGATCAGGTTCATGACCTATTCAGCTATTTTTATTTCGGGATTGGGGTATCTGGAAGGTTCCTCACCAAGGCTGTGAGCAAAACTTTTATTGATAGATGACCGTTGCGCCCCAGCGGCTGGATCGGATCCAGTTACCAGCCGAAGCTGGCCAACTATTATGTTCAATCTTTTGAACAATTTATCACCTCTCATTCAACAACCACTACAGAAGTCATATATTATTCAGTTGAATATGCAAGAGTTGTAAATTAAAAAGCAAACACCTATAATTGAAACCTATACTGTTCGCAAAAAAGAAACAAAATGAAACTTGCTCGGTGACTCAAGATCAATTTTGGGAGAGGATCTCCGAAAAATGCGCCACCGAACTGATCCCGTCCCTGTAACATGGCCGGAAAATTTTGATGTTACTTTTACGATATTGCTTGGAAGTACAACCTTAATTCGAGTCCAAAAAAAGCACAATTTCGTTTTGCATCAGTTGTAATTTTTCGAACTATTTGTGATATCACGTGGCCTCGATCATATGAGTATTATCTATATAATTATTATTGTATATGCTTTAATCAACTGTTTTTCAAGTTACTCAATAAATTGTATGATTCTCTCAGGAATAAACTCTAAATATGTGATAGACTACCTACTAATCAGGAACTGTAGATCTGGTAATGTATCTAGCTGTTGGTTGAAAAAATTCTTTGGATTCAATAACGTTTAGTAGCATCTTAATTTTAATTTACATCAAAAGGTAAGACAACTAGTATACAATTTTGGAAGGAAGAATTTTAGGAGCATTCTATTAGCCTAAACCGTTAAACAACATCTAACTGATTGATTGGAGAACTAGTGGTATAGTTTTTTTAAGAACTGCGTCCAGCTAGGTTGGGATTCGTGTCTCGGAGTTAATTGTCTATTTCCAGTGGAGGAAGCCACACAAACTCCAATTCTTTTTGATTAAGAAGATATTCGAGTCGTCCATCTTCCTCTTGGGTCAAATAATCCACAACTACAAATTAGCAATGCTATACACGACGAAAGCTAGCAAAGTCAAAAAGACCAGAATCAGAGTTCCTACATCTTGCGAACAGTGCCGGAAAAAGAAGGCGAAATGTGATAAACAGAGACCATGTTCCAGATGCATCAAGAATAACACTGAATATTCTTGTACATACGTTGGCGACCAAGGTGAAGAGAGCAAGACTGTGCAATTAACTAACGAGATCATCAGATTGAAAATAAGAATCAATAAACTAGAAAAAATTTTGAAATTGAACAACATAGATATGACTCGTTATAATGATTCATCCATAGTTATGAATTTCCCTTCGACTGGGAACTCAAGCCCCGAACAGTTGGAAGATCCAGTGATTTCACTTTCAGAAAACTTTGATAAATTATTGTTTAAAGAAAGTTACCTTGTTCATGCTGCTAGTACTTCGTATATGGCTTTAGTCTCTGGGGATAGTGAAGTATCCGCCATGTTTGGAAAATTATCCAACAAGCATAAGAAAGAGTACCAAGATTATTTAGACTCACAAAAGATTAAAGTTAATCCTGATTCCGTCAATATGTTAGAAAATATGCCTCCAACCCCTAAAATGATTGTAACTTCAAATGCTGATATTCCTTGTGCTGCCGCTTTTCAAAGTACATACAATAGTATGCTTGACGACTTCGGCACTGAGAGTCTGCCTATGTTCTCCAAAGTATTAGATGTTTTGGGCAAAATTAATATTATTCTTCCTCCTATGTATGTAATTCAAGCTTTAGTTGATAATTTCTTTGCTCATGTTTATTACTTGCTACCATTTATTGATGAAACAGTCTTTAGAGAAGAACTAACGTATGTCTTGACTTCAGATCATCAAGGAAAGCCGAAAGTAATTCTGACCCATATTCAAAATGCTTCTATTGTTTCTTTACTTTTGCTAGTATTGAGATTCAGTTATTTAGCTGTTAATGTTAAAGATTTTGCAGAAGAAGCTACACTAATTGAAAATGAAAATTTGGCTATGATGATTAAAGCACATATATCTATTGATGAAGAATTTGTTGGAATGGCTAAGAATTTAGTATTGAGTATGCCTGGTACGGACAGCGTCTTCAAGAAAGTTACAGTTAGAATTGTTCAGGTGTTTTTATATCTAAAATTATACAATATTTATTCTCCTGAATTGACTGATGAATCTCAAGAAAGTTCAATTGCTATTGGTATATTAGCACAAATGACCAGAGTTATAGGTGGTAATAGAGACCCTGACATGTTCCCCAATTTATTTATAGATGATACCTCAAAAAATATCTGGAGAAGAATATATTATAAAATTTTACATTTAGATGCAAACAATTCTTTCCAATTTGGATCTCCTTTAATTATTTCAGATGAATTTGACGTTAAATTGCCATCTTTAAATAAAAGCACTTCCAAAATGGTCGACGATTTTAATAAAGGTTTACCGGTTGACATCACAGGAAAAGATTTGAAAAATGTTATAGTAGAGAAATGTATTAATAATGATATTGCATTGGAATATGAATCTACCAAACTTATTAGAGAAGCGATGAATTTATGTAACAGCTTAGATAGAATTGTCAAAAAATCAAATTTTCAAACTCTTATTAGAAAATCAGAAACTTTCTTGAATACTAGAATCCCAGATGCTTATGAATTATTCGAATTAAGTGAATTTCACGAAAACTTGCAAGTTGAAGATCCACTTGAGAAGATTTTTAATATTCCAAAGGTCCGAAAGTTTGAGATTCGAGTCACAATGGTTTCTCTTATCTGCACACTAAACTATTTGTTATACTTGAATGAAGACGACTCTAATTATAAAGCATGTGCAGAATTGGCTGTACAGACCACCGAGTATTCTTTAATTCAATTTAAAATAGTTTATGATTATTGTATCTATGCTTGTGAAACTGAAACATTTCATGGCCATACCAAAAAACATCAAAAATTCAAGAAATTTTCTAATAAATTGGACCTTTTCGTACTTAAGAAGATAAACGCAGAATTTCAAAATTCAAGGTTATGGCTAGCTTCCATTTTTTTAAAGCATTTCACTACATCTACTTTGAAATTTGAAGTTATTTTAAGAGAAATGAGTAATACAACTGATTCTGTGTCAGTCTTAGATTGGTTAAATGTCGACTTGGGTAGTAATTATTCAAATGACCAAGTGTTAGTTTTATTATTCCATTATATTAAAGAATATTACTTCATATCTTCTTCTTTGAAAGCAACTTGTTTCTCATGCTGGAAAAATTCTATTTCAATTAAAATATTCATTAATCACTTTAAAGCATCTAATGAACAAAGCTTCCTTGGCTTTTTAATTAATCTACCTGAAAATAGAAAATACCAACCAATAAGAAATAATACTTCTATATATGACACTACAGGGCGAACCACTGAGAAGGATAAGGATATTGATGATGAAGATGAGACTGAAGCTAAACGTTTAGAGAAATTAATTAATGATTTAGATGTCATGAAGAGCCTGAATTTACCAGGTGGTAATATGGAAGATTTAGTTTACGATAATGAAGACAGCCTCTTGGAAGCAATAAAGCAGTATTCCCAAGAGTTTGCTGAACACGAAAAAGGTCTCTACGACAATCAAGGGTCTCAAACAAATATTTCAGAATTACAAAATTCAGTAAATTCAAATCAGTTTTCTAGTGTCCCGATTACCCCGGGTTCTACTAATTGGACCAACACAGGCCCAAGTCTGATTAATCTTGAACAATTAGTAAGTCAAATTAATGAAGACCCTATATTCGAATCAAATCAAGGTTGAGTTTCACTTTCTGCTTGCTCCGTTCTTATTTATAGTTTATAGTTCTTAGGACAAATCTTAGGATATTAGTCGTCATTTATTTACTTTCTGGTTTTTGTATTTTGTGCTTTAGATTGTGGATTCCACTTTTTTGATAACACTTGTGATTTGTTTTATGTAATAATAGTTTATGTGATCTACTTACACATATAAGATGAACATAATACTATAAAACTGAGGGGTTATTAAGAGTTTTGGTTTAGTTGTAATTAAAAATTAAGTCTTAGAAGAATATATCTAAGAAAGGAATGTAAGATTCAAAGAAAAGAATGAAGATAATGTACAAAGAAATCCAAATTTTATAAAAGCCAAAAACTATAAATACAAAACTAATACCATACAATTAAACAAAGAAAGGAACTTTTATCCAAAAATAAATCTAAATCTAAATCTAAATCAAAGCAGCAGCTAAACCAATAACAACTGCAGCTGCACCGGCTGGCTTCATATAATCTGCAGCGTCGGAGTATGTTGTAAGAGAACATTTTTCACATGAAGAGTTACCTTTGGATGGGACTGAACTTATGATAGAGCTTGCATATTTGCTGTAGTAAGCGCCTGGAGCTCCTGAATTACTTGGAGTGAATGAAGAAACGCTAAGAGGGGCAACTTGTGAACCTGTGGTTGATTGGAATTGGACAAATGCAGCATCTGTCTCTTCAGCTAAAGCTCTTGAAACTAAAGCCAAGCTTATTGCAGATAATGTGAACTTCATAATTAAAATATTAAATGTGGATTGGTAAAGAATGGTTGATTTATTGACTTGATTGTCTCTGGTAAGAAGAGTAATAGGATTAGGATTGACGAAATTACTCTTGGGCAAAAGCGGATATGCCCTTGATTTATAGTTCTTCTAAGGAAACAAAAAAAACAAAAACCGTTATCACTAGTCTGAATCTATTTTTAATACAGAGATGAGCATACCAGCCACCTAATTTTGCAAAGAGGGAGAAACAGTTCCTCGTTTCAGGGCTTGAGGCTGTGTGCTGATCCCTATCATGCATTAGAGTCTCAGCCACCAATTGCACCGTAATTTTAGATATTCCAGTTCATAATTTGTATTTAGAAAACTGAAATAACCAAATAGGATATTAGGATTTTAAAAATAGGAGTCAAGTAAAGCAGCATATGTCGGCTTATACCAATAATACTTAGATAATCAATATTTGTAAAAGTGGTTACTCAGGTTCTCAGATGAAACAAAAGATGTTCAAAAACTAGCCACTGGTATTACAAGAGCATGGTATTTGGGTTAGAAAATGCATATTGTCACTGCTTGATATAACATTCGATACATAGCAAAATTATGGATTCACCAGCTATATTTTAGTTTAAACTTAAGTATAAACTCCATTAAAATTTTGGGGATGTTAACTTTGCCAGTGAAAAATCCTGCAGAAAAAATAATATCAAGCAAGATATTACAAACATTCCGAGATATACACCTCCCTAATTCACATACTACGTTTAATCCCTCGAATGTCAATGACTCTAGTCATATTTTAATGACTAGGATTCCTAATCAATCCAATATCCCTCAAATCTAATCTTGTACCAAGTATTTCTGTTACGCTTCAACGGCGTGTTACCCAGTTCCTCCCGCGCGAGATAACAACTTAGAGGGGAAACGCTTAACCTATCAACCTCTAACTATAACAGCCATGCATTTACGGGTTAAATAGGAAAGTGCAGAGACAGAACGGATAAAAGTGGAGAGGGTGGATGTTTAGTTGTTGAAAATGAGTTAGTTTCCCGATGGTCGGTTAATAGAGGATTCGTCTTAGCCGACTCCCATCTCGTGAGAAACTGGAAGTAGATGTTTCAATTGTTATATTTCAGTTTAGCGTTCATTTATGAATATATGCTGATAAACTTATACACTTATATAATTTCTGATTCAGAAAATTTTGTGGATGTAGTTAATTGATAACAGATTTCCAACCACAAATCAAGTCAACTGAATTATCTTACATCACCAATAAGACGATCTAACATGTAAGTCTAACTGATCAGACCAAGCTAAGTGTTAGTAAATAATCTTTGATGGAAACTTCCTAATTCACCCTCAAACTTCAATCCAAATAGACCCAACCATCTTTTGGATTGTTTATTGAGTTGTGAGCTGGCAGAAACAAAGCATTAAATGTTATGAAACCAAAAAGTTTATATCCTCTTTTCTGGTTGCTCTAATTAAAGCACACTAGTAGTTATCCTATTCATGGTAATACGTATCACGTGTGCTTTATCATATCAAATAGTTTTAATCATAATTGGTCTTAATTACCCTGAATATTGTCAATCTTTAACAGCTTGTTAATTTCATGCCTCTGGTAATAGTCAAACAACATCAACAGCTCTGATTGCCAAATGAGACTCAAGTTAAAATCGAACGCATTTCAATTAAGGATGGTAAGATCAATATCAAATTGAATTTAATCAATCTAACCATATCTCCAAAACAAAATGCGTTAAGCAAAAGCTAAATAACCTATTCAAAAGTGAGGGGAATCAACCTCTTTTTATACTTCTAGATAGCCTGAACTTTCAAAAGGTGAAGTCATTGGATTTTGTGATAATGTCGGTTAACACGGATAGCTAATACCTTGACTCTAATCTAGACCTTTTTTATATCATTCTAAATTTTTACTACCACGGATGTATACCATGATATTTATTAGACAGTATTAAAATAAATTAAGTAAAGATGTATAATTGAAAAAATGTAAACGCCATAAGAAATCCTCCTAAAGAAAATTCTAGTATGAGTACTAGCAGAGGTGAGAATAAATAAGAATACAAAAAATAAAAGTTAAAAGAAAATAAAAAACAGATATCGCTTTAAAATATAAAGAGAAGAAAAAAAATAAATTATAAAACAACTTTAATCTTTTTTTCTTTTTTGGTATAATGTTTAAAACTAGTAATAATATTAAGGGAGGGAATGATTTAAAATAACAAAAACAAAACACAGATCAACAAATTAGAGTATCAAAGTATAGAATATCAATAATAAACACACAGCTTAACCTTGCTTTGGGGGGTGAGCTTTAGGAACCAAGATTTGATCATCACCTTTCTTAGGAGCAAAAATAGTAGTATCCTTTTCATGTCTATCAGTATGCTTAGTAGCTGACTTGAACATCTTCTTGAAATTGAATGCATCACTCAAACTGAACTTCTTAACTCTGAAAATCCAATAGCCAACCAACATAATACCAAAGTTGAAAAAAATATAAATCCAAGCAATACCGAAATCTCTCCAATGCTCACTCCATCTAATACCATATTGGTGAACAACTTGCTCTTGATTAGTGTAAGGGCAGTATTTACATTGGACAGTATCATTTGGATTATTAACATAACCACCTTCGTTAGAAATATAAGTTTCTAAGTAACTACCACAGGTTTCACCATCTGGAGCATCCATAATGCTATATTCATCAAATGTACACTTCAATTCTCTGTCATGAACTAGTGGGGCAACAAAAGCTTGAACAAAGTAGGTGAAAGGAGAAACAACATACATAAAACTCCAGAAACCAGGAGAATACTTCTTTGGATTCAAAATACCACAGAATAATAACATAGAAGCAAACAAGTTGGAATTAATCATAGAAGCAGATGGAACATCAGGTGAAAAATACAAGACAGCCATACCATAAGACATGAAGTACATTGGGAAAATAATAACGTAAATAAAGAAGAAGAAACCAGCATGATGAGCAGTACCTGAATATTGAGCCGGGAAGTAATAACAAACAAAACAGAAAAATTGACAAATTGAAGACCAGAAGATCTCATTCAATGTATGTGAAAGTAATAAACATGACCAGTGGAAAGTGTTGGATAAAGCTTCTCTAACTTCATATAATTCTCGGGTATCATAAGCAAACACATGACCTTGATTAATCATAGCTAAGGCAATAAGCAACAACATGAAAACAGACGAGAAGGCACCTTCTGCACCAGCAATAGAATGATCCATACCAACAAAAGAGAAACCAACAAACAATGCACAGAAAACACACTCTAAGAACTTGGCTCTTAAATAAACAGGAGATCTCCAGAATTGAGTAAAGGTTCTTCTAAAGACAAACAGAAATTGATGGAAATAGTCAGTAGCATATTTAGCAGATAAATCACCAACATTATCATTAACAGGTCTATTTGGTAATTCTCTATGTAAAGTTTCGATCTCAGAAGTAACAGCAGCACATTCAGGGGAATTAATCCACATATCATGCCAATCAGAAGAAGCAGATGCTGTAGCACCAGCACCAATACAATTCAAAATATATTCAGCTGGATTTTCAGAAGCACCACATTTTTTACCTGATGCTCTTTCAAAATAGTTCAACATAGTAGCTGAATTTGGGCCAATATCACCAAAGTAGACAGTCTTACCACCTTTCTTTAATAATAACAATCTATCGAAAACTTCAAATAAAGTAGCGGAAGGTTGATGAATGGTACATAAGATGGCTTGACCAGAATCAGCTAAGGCTCTTAAAAATTGAACAATAGACCATGAGGATTCAGAATCCAAACCAGAAGTTGGTTCATCCAAGAATAACAATAATGTTGGTTTGGCAACTAATTCAGTAGCAATGGACAACTTCTTTCTTTGTTCAACATTCAAACCTCTACCAATTTTACCAACCATAGCTTCAGCATATTTATCCATACCTAACAAGTTAATAATTTTTTCAACATATTCATATTTTTCAGCTTGTGGAGTTTCTTTAGGTTGTCTTAAATCAGCGGCAAATCTTAAGGATTCTCTAACTGAGAATTCAGCCATATGTAAATCTTGTTGTTGAACATAACCTGTTCTTCTCTTGAAAGATGAATCTAAACTTCTACCATTAACTAACATATCACCAGTAATAACACCAAAATCGATACGTTGAGCTAAGACATTTAATAAAGTAGTCTTACCAGCACCGGATTCACCCATCAAAGCAGTCATAGTACCTGGTTTAACATAACCTTGAATATCACACAACAATTGTCTTTGTTTGCCTTCATATGGAATAATATAGTCAAGATGTTGCCAGGTAAAAACGTCTGCTTCGTTAATGATCTTTTGTAAATCAGCATCAGGACCATTCAAAGCAACCATCATCTCCTCTCTGCTTGCAACTTTACCATCCCAATCCTCATTACTTCCTGAATCAGGCATGGAACCTCTTTTAAACAAAAGTAAATCACCACCACCGGTAACATTCTTGACGAATTCAGATAATATGACATTGAAACCAATGAAACCAGCGGTCCAACAAACATTAATACCCCAATACTTCCAAACGTTATGCCAGTAGAAGTCATATTTACGTAGCAGGAATCTATCACCTTGAACATAATCTTGACCAGCAATAGCTCCGATTGTAGAACAAACTTGATTAACCAATGAAACATTTTCGTAACCTGTACCAGACGGGATTAGCTCATGACATCTCATAACTCTACCGTGAAATTCAGTACCCATTAGAGAATTGTAACAGTAAAACATAGGATTTAAATAATGAATCCACTTAATCCAATGATGCATCTTAGGTAAAGGTAACATGAAACCAGCAAAGACACAAAGCATTAAAACCCACAAACCACCAATTGCATGGGCAGTAGTACCATCTTTAGTAACTGAAGCAACTAATTTAAATATAAAAGACATACATTGTTGAATAGTGAACAAGAACAAGAAAAACATGAAGAAGGCACCAGCTTCATGTTTCAAGTTAGGCATCCAGTATGAAGTTAAAGATAAAATAATCACAGCACAAGCTTTGGTTGGAACTTCAGTGATAATTTCTTGTAAAGCTTCAGCAGATAGATGATACATAGAATAACTCTTTTGTTTAACCAATATCGGTCTATTAGCAAATGAATTAGCAATTTCAGCCAAGGATGTTAGAGCACAGAACAATAGACAATAGAACAACATACCACCTCTGGAATAGGCACCATTAGTTTCTTTTGGAATATGGTAGTACATGGAACCGACAACAAAACCTTTAGTAACAAAGGAAGATAAATAAACAAGAGTGTAAGTAAAATCACCTTTAGTTCTTTGAAAACCTCTAATAATCAAATAATATAATTGAGCCCAGTAATTAACAACAAATTGAGACTTCTTTCTTTGTAAAGTTTGTTTTCTTTGGGAAGTAGCAAATTCTAATCTTTGTCTGGTATCTTCAGGGTTATGGGATGCGATAAAATCATTATATTTATCTAACAGTTGATGATATTCAGGAGATTGTAACCAATAATTTTCAAAGTCCTCAGATGATTCAGGAACTCTACCTTCAAAACCTGGTTTAGTTTGTCTTGAGGATGGAGAGGTAACAGCGGTTAAGAACTCAGGAGCAGTCATTCTTGAAGGCTTCATGAAACCCATCTTTTCAAAATAAGCAACACCTTCATCAGCAGGACCATAGTAAACTTGCTTACCCTTATAAATGACTGTAACTTTATCGAATAAATCATAAATATTTTGACCAGCCTGATAAATTGCGACTAAAGCTGAACAGTTTAACATATTAGTAGCGGTTCTCAAACATTGAGTAAATTCTAAAGCAGTTGAAGCATCTAAACCTCTAGTGGCATTATCAAAACAGTAGACAGAAGCATTCATTGATAACGCTTCAACAATTGAAACTCTTTTTCTTTCACCACCAGAAACACCTCTGACAAAATCATTACCAACTTTAGTAGAGTAAGTATGTGTTAAACCAAAAACAGTAGTCCATAGTTTTAACATGTTATCAACATATTGACTTCTAGTTAAGTTATCAATTCTTTTAGCAGGAGTCTTGGTTCTTAGAGCAAACTCAATTGTTTCTTTGACAGTAATGTGAGGAAAATGGAAGTCCAATTCAGGGTTATAAATGACGTAACCTAGAATAATAAAGTTGTTAGTATATTGAATGAGAATTGATTATTAATGGTTGAAAGAAAAAGACATACCTTTGAATTTTTTCATCATCTCTTCTTGAGACAAACTATCATATGAGAATTCACCTTCAACTTTAGTAAAGTTTTCAATTTCACCGGCACACGATTTTAATAGGGAAGAACAACCAGCACCAGGTTTACCTAAGGCTAAGACTAATTCACCGGGCTCCATAACACCAATGAAATCAGAGATGATTTGACGATGAGGACGAGTATCTTTCTTAAATAAATTACTAAAAAAGCTCAAACCTTCTCTAGCCATTTCGGGAACAGAAGGTCCATAAGCAGCAGAGGCATCAATACCCCAACAAGTTAAACCCTTGAAAGCTAAACCAGCTTGAGCAGATTCAATTCCTTGGGCCATTGATTTCTCCCTTAAATAATTTAGCAACATTTTTAAATCAAAATTATCTTTAGAAACTTCAAAGTTCTCTAGTTCAGCCTTGGTCTTAGTAGACAAAACTCTTGCCAAAGTGGCAATTCTTTCAACACCATCCGGAGTAGATAAAATGTTTGATAAATGCTGCGACAATCTATCAACTTCATCTTGTTCTTCAACATCCAGTGGATTATACTGTTTAATACCTTCTTGAGAGTCAGAGGAATTGATACTCTCTATATCATGCCCAATATTGTTGTCAGTCATAATAATTGAAATGATTAAAACTATTGGATATGATATGAAGAAACGAGAGAAAAACCAAAACGACAGGGTGGGTTTGTAGAGTTACTTGAATTTTGCAAAATAACTGGGAGGACCAACATATTTATAATGTCCTCCGGAACTAGATCAGAGAGAGTGAGAGTGACAGCCATACAATTCTGTTTACCTGAAAGTGCTTGTGAGTTTGAATTAAGTTGAGAGATTTGTTGTTGTGATTAGGACTTCTTTTCTAGAGCGGTCGGATCAGATGCATGTTATGGCTCGGGTCCCCGTATCAGGCAAGTGGACTAACTGAGGCTCGGTTTTGGTGGGAGCAAGCTAGTTGTTAGGCATGCATACTTGAGTGGACCAAACTGGAACTTGCTCTGAACATTATCATATCCTGTGTATTTGAATTATTATCATTAGTTATTTGTTAAATATTAGCTCAAAACACAAGTGAGTAGAAGGAATTTACTCTTGGTCTTGCCAAATATCCTACCCACCATGTGTAATCCTTCTCACGTCCGGCCCATCCAATTACGCTTTTGGCAGCTATTGAGAACTGGCCGTGCCAGAGTAAAAAAGCAACAAAAAACCCGTGTTCGCTTAACAAACAAGCCGCTCACATTCTGCTCCGCAGTACGCACGGCTAGCCTGATAGTTCCTAATTTGGCTTTTTACAGGCTCTATTATGACCTGGAAAAGTAAACAAACAGCCACAAACAGCGGCGCTCTCAAACACGGGCGCACGGGCTCTTCAGCTTAGAGAGCTGTCTTTTAATTTTGTACCTGGGCCAGGAGCATACAGCTAAGTATCCTTACTAGGAGTTAATGAGATCTCACTATAAACGTAATTCTCTTTCCCGCGATATTAACAGGTGATTCTCATTTTAGATTATCCTATAGATTAATCAACCTGGTTCAGCTCAAGGTACGCCTACTTAACTTGAACCGCTTCTTATTGGAGAGGTAGCATAATATTCAGTTGCTGCCATCGTCTAGTATCCTGTTTTTCTTGTGATCCCAGACACACAGCTTATAAAACAACACTACCGTAACCATATTATGCTTTGAATCCCCTTATAGCAATATATAACACCTCAAGAAAGAACGCATGTGGCACACACCTGGGAAAAAGCACTGCTTGACACTAGCCTTGCAAGCCTTGCTCTGGCTCCTACATCACGAGACAGAGCAAACTTAATGCGCGCGCGTTTAATTAAATTATCTAAACAGAATTCTGGCCAAACTGAAGTTTCCCATCTTACAATCCATATCATATAATATCCTATTTCCATACTAATGAGTACTAATTTGCTGAGTTACCCTGGAGTAAATTAAAGTTAGAAACTGGAATTTTCATCTTGTGTTATACTAAGCAAAGATCTATAAAAATAACTGACTATGTAGAAAATATAAAAAAGTTGTTAACTAAAAGTAACTCACCAGACCAACTTCCACTCCAATGTCATCATAATTGCTAAATTGTAAAAGAACGTGAATCAATGAAACAAACACAAACGAAATGATAGTCGTAGCAACATCAACGTTTCTAAAGTTTCTAATTGAGTAATCAATTCCAAACTTCCAACAACCAAATGAATAACCCGTAATGATCAAACCTAATGAACCCATACTTAAAATATTCAATTCAATCAGAGGAGAAATAACGTATGAATAAGGATAAAGAAATCCAGAACCGTCTTGTCTAGCATAGTAATACATATTAAAATAATTGGATCTGTTAACAAAAACATACTTCAAAACTTCAATACCAGACATAGCAATAACACTTAATTTAACCAACTCATTAAATGGTACAAACATATCAGTTTCATACTCCAGTAAGTTTCTAGTACCTGTTATATTGTGGCTACTGATCAGTGTTTTAGTACTTAAAACCAAATAAGCTCCATACCAGATACCAAGTGAGACAACACCAGCTGTAAATTCAAACACTATAAGTTTACCTGACCCCGGATATCCGCCAATCAATCCAAGAATTAAAACCCTGACCTGCAGATGATTGAACAAAAACGAACATAAACTAATCATTCTAACCAAGGTATCAAAAAAACGGCCATTATCACCATCACTGAACTGTAATCCATTCATCCACATAATACCAAATCCAAGGAAATATCTAGTACCGGGACAATACTTCAAATACTGTGACTTTCGAATTATATCAAGCTCATTCAAATACAACTTGCTTTTCCACAGATCGATCCCAACTATGCACAATAACGTCATTATGCTAATAGTAACAAGCGAATAAAGGCAAAATTTAACTTGTATGGAAGAGTCCGGTTCCATTATGATTCTTTGAAAATAGCTGCATTTTAATATGTTATAGTTCGGATTACCATTTCCTAGTTCTAAGTCATTTGATAATGGTGATAGTGGTGATAGAGCATGGAAATGTTGTTTATAGCAGCTTTGTAATGGTGGAGTTGGGGAGTCGTTTAATGGGTTTCTATATGAATTATGTTTTGATCTGTATTTTGACATTGTTATTTTCTTTGTCCTCTTTTCAAATTTTTGGTTCTAGTATTGTAATTTTAGATTTGATCTATTTCTGTTGAGCATGTAATCTTGAAGTTCGAATGATCTGATCTTCTGCTACTCACTGTAATCCTGAGCTTTCAAAGATTCTGGTAAATTATTTGAAACTTTTTAGATGATACTAAAGCTATAATTATTCAAGATGAGTAAATTCAGCTGTGATGAAAACAACATTATATCAACAGACGGTTCTCCCTTTAGAAAAATACAAAATCACTTTGTCTTTGGCTAAGTTTAAGGCAGTGCCTATTACGTAATACAGAATAAGCCGCGCGGGAGAACCACCTTAATAGTGTACGGTTGTTAAATGATTTTTTGTGCTATCAATCCTACGTGGTCATAGATGATATCTTTCAATGGCTTTTTAGGTCATCCCAAATTTGGAACATACTTACAGTTATGCTTGAGGAAAAATTGGAATAGTTAGCAGTTATTTTAGTATTAAATTGGCTTTAACATTAAGTTATTTTAGTGCAATTTAAAAGTTTTGGCCGAAATTATTTAAGTAGCTTTTACTTTTAATTACTGTATTTTAGTAGGAAAATAACTATATTTTGTTGAATTATGTTGAATCTTATAATGATACGCCTAATTAATATATCAATTGCTATATGATTGCTGTGGAAATTTCTCTAATCCAGATTCAAGCCCATTGATAGGAAAAGGAATTTTAAGAAAGCTCCGGTGTTCACAGGCACGAAACCAGATAAGATCACGATCATTTCTAACTTTTTAACCGAGTATTCTTATTAATTGAAGGAAGTAGTACCTCCTTTCTGTTCAGGACATAATTAAAATGATTTATATACGGGATCACGTAATCTTGTTCCAGGTGAACATATGACTATAAAAGGATACCAATTTCCTTATGGAAGTTGTCTTTCTTTTCAAAGAACGAGTATACACTTCTAGCCGAAACTACCCAAGAAATATATCAATACGACATGTCTACTGATAAATTTGAAGCAATTGGAGTCCATTCATATGAAAGCTGGTTAGATCCAAAGAGATTCTCTTACTCTCCACAAGAACAAAGACCTGATGACGTTGATATTCAAGTTGAATGCTGTGGAATTTGCGGGTCTGATATTCATGCTGCCAATGGAGATTGGGGTAAACCATATACTCCCTTAGCAGTGGGTCATGAGATTATAGGTAAGGTTGTTAAAGTTGGTCCTAAAGTTACAAGATGTAAAATTGGAGATAGAGTTGGTGTTGGAGCTCAATGTGATTCCTGTGGTATTTGTAAAAGATGTATAAATAATCATGAGAATACCTGCCGTCATTATGTTGATACTTATCATGATACGTATCCTAAAACTGGAAACCATACACAAGGTGGATATGCCAAATATATTAGAACTTGTCAACGTTTTGTTTTCCAAATCCCGGAAAAGCTGGACTCAATTCACGCTGCTCCTTTACTGTGTGGAGGTATGACTGGGTTTAGACCTTTGCTTACTGCTGGTGTTACTAAAGGCACTAAGCTTGGTGTTAGTGGTATTGGTGGTATTGGCCATATGACTATTTTATTTGCTAAAGCTTTGGGTGCTGAAGTTACAGCCATTTCAAGAACTGATAAGAAGAAGGATTTAGCTTTCAAGCTAGGCGCTGACCATTTTATTTCAAGAGCAGAGAAAGATTATGAGACCAAGTATGCTGATACGTTAGATGTTATAGTCAATACTGGCTCAGCCTTTAGTGAAGGAGCAGTTCAAGAAATTGCTCCTTTGTTAAACTGTTATGGTAAATTCATTTACATTACATGTCCTCCTCATGATGAAAGAATTCATTTGAATCCATTTTTGTTAATCACTAATGATTATTCAATCGCTGGTTCAAATATTGGCTCCCCTAAAGATGTCGAGTATATGTTACAATTTGCGGCAGATCATGACATCAAGCCATGGATTGAAACACTCGATATCAATGAAGAAAATGTTTCTACAGCTTGGAAAAGAATGGTTAGAGGTGATGTCAAATTCAGATTTGTCTTAACGGGTTATGATAAATGCTTCAAGAACTGAGTTTTGGGTTATTGGGTTTTAGATTTCTATGAAGTTACAGCTTAATCTATTTCTTTTGTTTTTATTTTAGTCAGACTTTTTCTTTTTGCACGTGATAATCAAATAATCTCAGTATAAAATGAAATGAAACTATGTATTTAGCCTTTCTTAGGCAGATAACCGACTCGTCGACCAGAGCGCGTCGCTCAAGTTTTTTAAGTTCTAAACTTTCGACTTGTAACTAGATTTTTACCTGTTTGCTTCGTTATAGACTTAGCTGAAAAGAAATGTAACTGTTTGCTTGTCAACATGAAAATAATCTTCCTCTAAAGTATATAAAAGGAGCAATTGATCCATCCAAGGTTTTTTAAATGCCATGTTGCTCTTCTTCTTTCTATATCAATTTAGAACTTAAGCAATCACTAATCTTTTATAATGAATTTGAAGTCTCTAGCAATTTCATCCATCTCCTTACTTTCAATTGTCTCCTCTCAAGACATAGATGCTCCAGCTGTTGAAGCAATTAGATTATTTGCAAGATCTAATGACACTAGAATTAATGGTTTAGGTTTAACCTCCCTTGATGAAGGTGATGGTGTTAGCTACATGTTCTTAGGTCAAAACGCTCAAGTTTTAGATCACGATGACAATAACGATCTTGTCTTTTCAGATGATACTGGTTTTCGTCAAGTCTTATATGCTGATCCAATCAGTAACAACGTTTTATTAAACAATAAAGGCAATCCCACGCTTGTTGATTTCAGCCCTTCTGCTGTCTTATACTGTAATGGTGGTTCAGAAGGTTTCTATGCCTGTCAGAACACTGGTGATCCAAAGGGTCTTTCTCAAGACCAGTTTCAAGTTAAATATTATACCCCAGGCACTATTCCTCCAAATTCTTGTGTTGCAATGAATATTTCTAGAGACCCAATTCCGACAGACCCACTTCGCCAATTCGATCCATCTTTAAAATTCGACCACAAGCCTGTTCCAACTGGTTACTGTGGAGCTTTAAGAGGTACCAAACCACCTAGACAAAACATCAATCCATGCTATCCAGCAGGGTCCAGAATTGCCCCGCACAAACCTGGTGAAGTTGGCCAATCTCCAGAGTATTATGAGGGCAATATCAGCAGAAATAATGATACTTTCATCAACTTTGATTCTCCTTTAGCCAAGCGTGAGGAACAAATTTCTGAGGCTGCCTCAAGCTCAGCTAGACCTCAACATCCAGGCCATAACGGTCATCCTGTTGGTCTGGGCTCCACTCCAGCCTCCTCCATTCACTCCAGAGTCAGTTTTATTTCTACTGGCATGGCTTCATCAACCCAAACAGCTTCTGCTACAGACAACTCTAGCTCAAGCTCAGTTTCTACTTATGAGGGTGCAGCTGCTGATGCTACCACTGTTGGTGGATTGGCTCTGGTTGGGTTTGGATTAGCTGCCTTAATCGTTTGATTTTATGATAACTTTTCTTTAAGTTTTTTGTGTTTATTTTGTGTTTTAACCCTACACTGTTAACCTTAACCTTATACATTTTTTATAGTTTTATGTACCTTTTGTTCTTTTCTGTGGTTTTGTAATTCTCAATATAATCTGATCTGTTCTATTATTTTAAACTTTTCCAAACTAGATCTTAAACCATTTTCCTTTTCGTTCATTTTCTGCATCAATATCTAACAGACAGACAGATCCCATAGATCGGCCCAATGCATCGTTTTAACTGTGAGCAGATAACAGATAACCCACCAAGAATAGACAAAGAGCTGGCACTACTATAACTTAGCATAAAATCCTTTGAAAAAACTATCATTTATAAACCGGGTTTGTGCCACTTTATTGCTTTTTGTTCCAAGTTCACTTCTCCCTTTTTTAACTTAAGAGCAATTCAAATTACAATTAATTAGACCAGAATGAAATTATCCATGTTAGTTACTTTAGCCATTTCTTTAGCTTCATATGCTAATGCTTACGCTGCTGAAGACGTCACAACTGTTACTACTACCGATGATTGTGACTCTTCTACTAAAACTCCAGACCCAGAAACTACGACTACAACTGCTACCGACGACTGTGATTCTAACACTAAAACTCCAGAAACTCCTACTACCGCTGTTCCACCAACCACTGAAACTTTGACCACCACCGATACTGATGATTGTGACCCTTCGACCAAGACTCCAGACCCTTCGACTAGTGAACCAAATGTTCCAACTGTGCCAACTTCCCCAGCTAGCTCTTCAAATCCACCAACCACCACTGCTCCACCTAACACATCCGTTCCTCCAACTGGTGGTTTATCTACTTTCACTACTAAAACAACTGTTTGTACTGAAAGTAACTGCTCGCCACCAGCCACTTCCTGTACTGGCGCTGACTGTATTATCTCCACTTTTGAAGGTGGTGCTGGTAAGAACGGTGTTGCTGCTGCTGCTTTAGGTGCAGGTTTAGCTGCTTTCTTAATTTAAGCCGGTGATGCTCACTCTTTTGCCAATACTTTTCCGTCGAACTGGTTTTATAATATACATACTTATTTCTTTGAAATACTTAGTTTAATGTTCCTTTTTTATATCCTTAGTTTTCTTATACATCCATTCTTTTAATTTCCCTCTTTTTTGTGTTATTCTCCTTTTAAACCTTAATTTTAATTAACCAGTTCTATATTTCTTTGGTCTCTTGGCTATGATGATCACCCCAGAAAAACGGAGTAAGCTCCATTAGTACCGTTAGTATTTGGGTACGTTACTAGGTCGATTAATAATGATAAAGTTGATGATAATGATCGAATCAAGTCCAAGTGCCTCCAGATATCTCTTCAATTTGCCATACATATATCTTGAGATGTGGCAATGCTTCAATACGCCACAAACGGATCTGGTTCGTCCATTTTCCATTGATGACAAGAGAAGCCTTTTAATTTACAAATATTATATGGTTCAACCCAAAGTATTAGAATTTTCTTTAAGAATGCTGTTCACAAATCTATTTTAGATTAAACGATAAACTTGAACTCAAATCAATAATGACCATAGAGGAACACTTACAGAACACTAACACAAATTCAATCAGAATTTTCATTATTAGACATGCTCAAACAGCATGGAACATTAAGAAAATCTTACAAGGTCAAACAAACATACCATTGAATGAAAAAGGTCTAGATCAAGCCAATTTAATTGGTTCTCATTTGAAAGATTTGAAAATTGATGAATATGTGAGTTCTGATTTAACTCGTTGTGTGCAAACAATAACTCCAGTCATTACTAGTAATAAACATAATATTTCGAATGATATCGATGAGGTCTGTTTCAGAAAAACCAAAAATCTAAGGGAAAGATATATGGGTGAAGAAGTTCAAGGTGAATATCTATCGGATTTGATTAATAAGTATGGGCAAGATTATAGAAGATTTGGAGAGACTAGTTCAGAGTTACTAGAAAGATTAGAAACAGAATGGAATACAATTCTTGATGAATCTGTTAGAAATGAATTTAAGAATGTGTTGGTATGTACTCATGGAAGTGTGATCAGAAATTTTATTCAATTTCTGTATAATGAGAAGAAATTCCAGTTAGCCAATGGTATAACTAAGACAGATTTGATCATCCCTTATAATACAAGTATTACTATAGTTGATGTTAATAGATCTGATCTTTCTGATGGTATTGTTCAATGTTTTGGTGATACTAGACATTTGGGTAAATTGAAGGTTGCTGATCAAGATGTTCTATAAGTTAAAATTTGTGTCTTTCCCCCCTCCCCTTTTTTCATGTTGTGTACTCTGGGTAGATTCACTAGTGATAAATAAAAGAGTTTAATCAGGATTCCATTTTGTTAGAATAAATTGATAGATGAACCTTAAAGACTAGAAATCCTAATAAGTTGAGCCGAGAATAATTCCAGGCCGCGTCATCCAAGAAACCTTGGTGACCCGAATCACATAAACAAAAGAGATACGTGAAACTCATCAGTTTATGTCAACCCCTTTATCGGCCAGAAGGGCTCCATGCCAATAAACTCTTGTTTCTTATAACAAACCATAGAAAACCAATCACTTATAACCACTTTATCATACTTTAGCAATTATTAGACTATTAAATCACCTTAATGAAATTTGGTATCACTTTGTTATTTGCTTGGGTCATAAAGAAATGGACTAAGAGAGATCGAATACAAGTGACAAGATTGTCTGATGGTCATATATTATCAGTAAAATATCTAGGCGGAAGAATTGTCTATGCTTCTCAAGCTACACCAACTGGCCATATTAATGAACTTTTCTATGATGATGAGAAATATCCAAATATGGTCACTAAGACAACAAGCTTATCTAAAGACGGAAAACTCTTAGATGTCGTTTATTATAAGGATACTGAAAATCCAAGAACTCCAAGTAAAGCTATTTCTTATTTTGAGGGAGAGCAGATCGAAGAGGTTTATTTATCTGATGGTACTATCAAAAGAACGACTGAATCTGAGTCATGGAAGATTGAACAACATCTGCTTCCTGATGAGACCCTGCTCATGGAAAAGACTACTTATGAGTCAGGTATTAGTGTTCAATGCTGGTACGATAATAATTATACTTTCACATTGTCTACTTTTCCAACAGGTACAATTAAAGAAGTTGAAGAATTCAAAAGTACTGGAATTAGAAAAGAAGTACAAATTTTCAAAGAAGGTGTTAAGCTTGAAACCATGACTTGTCCGGATGGCTCCAAAAGGAAATCTGTATTTGATAATGATAGATTGGTTCGTACTAGTGTTAGTGATAGTGTTGGTAGAATTATTGACGTATTTGCCTTTCCTGGGTATGGAGCTGCGAATTTTGAACCTAAGTTTTTTACATAGATATATATGTCTCTTTACTACATGATAACCCTTTTGGTTTTATAAACTCTTTAATAGTTTTTCTTTTCATTTTAACTTTGCTAATTGGTTACCTCTTTAATATTTATTATCTACTTGATATTAATTCAATAAATAAAACCATAAAATTAAATTTTGATAATATTGTGATGAGTAGTAGATAAGAATGAACTTTTGATAAGGAAAAAATAAAGTACATATTGTGAATTAAAAAAACAGTCTACGTTTATATAACGCACCCAGTAGAAATTGAAATATAAAAAGAATCAAAATAAAGCTGCACCTAATGGTATACCCAGGGCAATTAAAGTAAGTCTTGAAGATCCAGCAGCACTAGCTTCATGAATACTAATAGACGAAGCCCAAACCTCATTGTTTGCTCCAAAAAAAAAATACCAGCGTTTGTAAAACATCATTAGTTTTAACAGAAGAAGCAGAAGAAGCATTAACTGAAGAATCAGAATCATGAATAAATCTCAGAGTAGAATATCTTGCAATGGAATCTAACTCTACACAATGTCTGGCATCACCTGGAAATTGCGAGCTGATTGAAGTTAGAGAGCCATCTGGTTTAACTAACATTGTAGAAGAAGCTCAGGGATGAAACGGATACCTGGCATTTGGTGAAGTTGGGTGAGTCTGTTGAAATCCATTTCCTTCACGTTTAGCTTAGGGAGCATCAAAGTTGACGAAAGTATCATTATTTCTGCTGATATTGCCCTCATAATACTCTGGAGATTGGCCAACTTCACCAGGTTTGTGCGGGGCAATTCTGGACCCTGCTGGATAGCATGGATTGATGTTTTGTCTAGGTGGTTTGGTACCTCTTAAAGCTCCACAGTAACCAGTTGGAACAGGCTTGTGGTCGAATTTTAAAGATGGATCGAATTGGCGAAGTGGGTCTGTCGGAATTGGGTCTCTAGAAATATTCATTGCAACACAAGAATTTGGAGGAATAGTGCCTGGGGTATAATATTTAACTTGAAACTGGCCTTGAGAAAGACCCTTTGGATCACCAGTGTTCTGACAGGCATAGATACCTTGAAAGTTAGAAAATAGCTCTAGTGACTAAAAGTTGAAGTTCACTTAGGGAATGGATATCTTTGCAGTTATGAGTGTCCAAGAATAACTGAAATCATTGAGACATAATAGGTACTCTAACTTGGAAAGTACATGTCCTTTTTTATGACTT
Source organism: Ambrosiozyma philentoma (assembly GCA_003707675.3). Lineage (NCBI taxonomy): Eukaryota > Fungi > Ascomycota > Pichiomycetes > Pichiales > Pichiaceae > Ambrosiozyma > Ambrosiozyma philentoma. The sequence goes on from PPKZ03000052.1 coordinate 55,301, forward strand.
CGTAAGCATTTATTTATCTTGTTGAACCTATTAAATATGCTACGATCTAATCTGTTTGCAAATTCCAAACTGTTGACACGTCAAATATCAGTTCAAAATTATTAGTATTTGTAGACTCATACTTCTCAGTTCTGAAAGGTAAATCCAGGGCAGGAAAGATCTTTATTTAAGAAGTTTAATATATAAGCATGTTGATTACAATGAAAGATTTTTGCATGTAATGTTTTTTTTTCTTCTTTTAGGAATGGTGCTGTATGCAACTCTTCGCACAAGTGGCGCAATCCTACAAAACATCAGATGCTGTGGCAGAGTCATAAGTTGAAACTAATTGAATTGAATTTTGAGTAAAGAAATATACAAAACAACAACTATTCCAGAGCTGAAGAAGGAGGATAAGGATTAAAAATACAAATGTGCCAGTCATTACTAACCGACATAACAAAAACAAATAAGAAAAATTAAAAGACACGGTAACAAAAAACAATCTCCAAAAAAAAAAACAGCCTTCAAAGATACAGTTAATTAGTCGACTATCTAACAATTTAAGGTTAAAACTAATTCTCCATACAAATATTAATAAACTCTTGTTCATTGATTTCTCCGTCTTCATCTAGATCGAATTCATCAATCATGGCTCTTAACTCATCATCTGTTAATGATTCACCTAGTTCTTTAGCTACTCTTTTCAAATTCTTTAAACTTATAGTACCACTTTCATCATCATCAAATAGTCTGAACGCTCTTTTAATTTCGTCCAGTGGATCTCTCTCTATAATCTTAGTTGCAACGTAATCGTAGAAATCAGTGTAGTTTATTAGTTTTTTGTCTTCAATGTCGTATCTGTTAATGACCTCTAACACTTCTTTCTTGCTCATATCAAATCCTAGAGCTCTCAAGGCAACCTTTAATTCATGGTAATCTAAGTATCCGTCGTTGTTCATGTCAAACAGAGAGAACTAATAGTAACCAGTAAAAGTTAGTATAGCTATTTTGTCGTATTAATGGAGTGATAACTTATTGAACATACCGCTTCTCGGATCTCTTGTTTCTGCTCATTAAGCAATTCAGCTTTCAGTTGTCTTTTACTATTGGACATATTTTTGTTATACTTTCTGTGTTGTGTGTTGTATATTAGCAATTGGAAAAGAAAACACCAAAACAACGAAAGGTTGAATTAAAAAAGAAAGAGACGCGTTCAAAAGATCCAAAAACCCACAATTAAATCAAAACAATTTAATACAAGCTAAGGCCGCTCAATAAAAATAATGAAACACTACCAACAAACAATATGTCATTCAAGGTAGGCGACAGGGTTATTCTTATAAGAGATAACTCTACTGGAACCATCAGGTTTGTAGGCTACACGGAATTCAAAGCTGGTGAATGGGTGGGTATTGAACTAGATCAACAATACAAGAACAACGGTAAAAACGATGGTTCAATTCAAGGAATCAGATATTTCACTTGTGAAAATCGAGATTCTAGCACAAATGGTGTTTTTGTTAGACCCACTATGATCTCCAAGTCTAATAATGAAAGCAATTCAGATTTGGGAGACGGTAAAGCTGATAAGCTGGAAAGTATCGTGAGTAGATTAGACCACAAAGTTATGGTTTTAATGAATGATATCACTAATTTGAAAAAAGCTTTGAAAGATTCGGAGGTTGAAAAGGATCAACTGAATATGATGATTAATACTCTACAAGATAATTTAGAACGGGAATTGGTTGAAAAGAATTTTGTTCAGAGTGAAAATGACGGGTTAAAACTTCAGTTTGATAATTTGAAAATTAAGTACGATAAGGTATACAAAGAAATTAATAATTTAAGAGAAGAGTTAACTTTGATACATGAAATCAATGATGCTGCTGATACTAGCGGGGAGGAAAATGATATTGAATTAAAAACTAGAAACAAAATGCTGGAAAAAGCTTTGGTTACATTAAAAGATGAATATGCGAACTCAGAAGATGATTTAAATAAGAAACAATTAAATATGCAACAGAAATTAGATAAGTTATCCAAGATCGAGGAGAAGTATAGCCATTGTTTGGAAGAATTGGAATTATTCCGAAAGAACAATCAACTGCTTAAAGACAAACTGGAGACTTTATCAGAGTCAGAATCCATCATTGATAGTTTGACTATCAAGAATGAAGAATTTAGTGATAAAATTATGGTACTTGAAAATAAGGTAGAAGAACTGGAACAATTGGAATTAATTGAACAAGATTTAGATAAAAATAGAACTGAACTTGAAAAGGAATCCAAAACTTATATCAAAAAACTTCAAGATGAATTGAATAACAAAAAATCTGAAATTAATTCATTGAAGTCAAGAAATGAAAAATTGGAGCATTTATTAACTAATTTGAAACAAAGTCAATCTACAATAGCTACTGATGACGAACTATCTAGGCCAGATTCAGAAGAAGTTGCTAAGCTGAAACATGAAAATTCAAAATTATTAAAGTTAAAATCTGACTTAGCTTTACAAGTTTTACTCAGAAAAATAAACGAAGATTCGATTACCAGTTATACAGGATTTACTTCAAGATTTTCTCAATCTTCTAAGTTGCATGATTATTTTACTCTTTTCAAGTTTCGCTCAATTTGTTCCAACTTATATGACTACTTCAAGAGTATTGTTAATCCGTCTACAGCTAGAAATGCAGAACAATACTCGTCTTCATCTAGAGGATTGCATCAAGCTTATGAATTTCAAGCCTTATTAATTCAAATAGATAGCTTAATTGAAATTTCAAGTTATGTACATATTCCAACTGACGTCATGGAATCAATTAAAGATTATTGTACTAATTTTGAGAAAAGGTTTGAATCCCAGTCATTTGAGATTAATTTACCCAACCTCACAGCAGAAGTTGTGGAACTTACTTTCAGAGAATCCTCTATTGTTAACACCCAATCCACATTGCTGAAGTTTGAATATTCTTATGAATTACTTAATCTAATTGATTGCGGTTTAAGAGCTGCGAAAATTGCCTACAAGGTTTCATCCCAAGACTTAAAAGATTTTCTTAAAAATAGCATTAATATAATTACCCCCTTTTGTGAAAACTTAACAAAACTTAGAGGCTCTAATAATGGAGTAGAACATGAAATCGAAATAGATGAACTCAGTGACCAGGCCGATAACATCATTCACAAGCTTCGAGAAATTGATCTTTCTTTAGAGTATATGGATGTTGAAGTTCCCGATTCTCTCTATCTCCCAGAGTTCTATGATTTCAGTCTACCGGAATTCAAGACCACAAAACTTCCAATTCAAAGAATATGGGAAATACACGAAAATTCCAGTGTTATATCTTCCTCTCCTTCTTCAATTAAGCATCACTCAAATCTGAACCAGCATGGGATGGTAGAAAATCTCAATTTGAAGTTAAACCTTTTGCAAACAAAACTTCATAAATTTCAAGATAACGAGTTGAAATCAATAGAACTAAAATCTGAATTAAATGATAAATTAAAAGAAAATGAGTCGTTACAGGGAAAGCTACAGAATGCTGAAGATTTACAATCGGAAATGGAAACCAGGATAAATGTTTTACGTTCTAAAATGAAAACGTATGGAATTAATGAAAATGACACGGAAGTTGATAATATCAGAGAAGAATTCAGAAATTTGGATCAATTGAATATGATCAATGAAATAACCCAGTTGAGGGACTTGGTTAAAAGATTGAAGCGTATTAAGATGAATTTCGTAGTTGACGAAAGCCATCAATACGATTGGCTTAGAGAAGAGCCTGATTTGAAATCTCCTCAAGTCAATCAAGCCTGGAATAGATTAGATAAATTGATTCAACTGAATTTCATACTAAATGATCAACTTGAATATGGAATAGATAATCCCAAAGAAACATATTCTGATATTGTTAATTATCTGGCCACAGTTGAACTGGAAATGGCTAAATACAGACAAAAGGGTTGGTACTGATTTACTTGAATTATACGGTGTTTACATATTTTGTTATATTCATTTTATATTTAAGTAATTTTAGTGTCTTCACTTGTAGTAGGAAATCTAGTTAAATAATTAATGGTTGCCCCTCTGGGCAATCGAGCGACCATTACTATTTCGGATAATTTCAGTTAGCAAGCCCTTATGTGATTCGTTTAGGGGTCGCTCTTCCAACCTTCCGGAAAAACTAAAAGCAATCATCCATCTATGTGCGATTATAAAATTTTACAGCCTACAACTTCTGAAAGGGAATGACTTAATCTAAATGTATAAAACAAAATTTATTTTCCAAATAACGAAATCGCCACGAAAAGAAAAATGGGGAGAACTAGGATGAATAGAAAAAGGGAATCCAACTCAGAAAATAATTTCAAAAACTTTCTAACTAAAACGTAAAGTCAAAATAATAAATTGCAAATCCCAAAATAATAAGAAAAAGAACAAAGTTTAAAGATAACAAAGTAGATAACAGCTGAATAAAGCTTCTTACCAAAAAGAAACATAATAATAAAGAGAAAATCAATGCAACGTAAAAAAGCAAAATCAAGAATAGCTCAAAGAGGCGAAGTCACCTAAGAACTTTTAGGAAAGAATTGGAAAGAGAAATTAAATAGCTTCATAGACTAACGAAATCATTACCGAAAAGTCCAATAATAACCTTAATAAAACATAATTAAAAAAAACGCTAAAAATCTAATAAGAGCTCATCAAAGTAACCAAATCATTAAACTTAATATACTGACAATGAAACCGCCTGCTGAGGAACTAATCTTACTACCGGCACCTTCGTATGTAGATAAACCGGAAGGAGTGACACTTGACGACGTTGAGACGTAAACAGAAGAAGTAACTAATGTGGTTGGAATGTATCCATTACAATCCTCGCCAGTACAAGTTGTAGCTTCACAACCTTCCCCTGAACAAGCCGAGCCAGTAGGGGTGATAACAGTTGACTCAAGAGATGAAGAACTCGTAGCACCGGTTTTTGTGCAACCATCACCCTTACAAGTACCAGAAGTAGCTGGAGTAGATGGAGTGGTTGGAGTGCATCCTTCACCTTCACAAGGATTAGTTGGAGTGACTGGAGTAGATGAAGCTGGAGTGATTGGAGTGGATGAAGAAACCACAGAAGAAAAACCTGGAGTGGTTGGAGTACATCCTTCACCTTCACAAGGAGTAGTTGGGGTGACTGGAGTAGATGAAGCTGGAGTACCTGGAGTACCTGGAGTAGATGAAGAAACCACAGAAGAAGAACCTGGAGTGGTTGGAGTACATCCTTCACCTTCACAAGGAGTTGTTGGGGTGACTGGAGTAGATGAAGCTGGAGTGGTTGGAGTACATCCTTCACCTTCACAAGGAGTAGTTGGGGTGACTGGAGTAGATGAAGCTGGAGTACATGGAGTAGATGAAGAATCCACAGAAGAAGAACCTGGAGTGGTTGGAGTACATCCTTCACCTTCACCTTCACAAGGAGTAGTTGGGGTGACTGGAGTAGATGAAGCTGGAGTGGTTGGAGTGGATGGAGTAGATGAAGAAACTACAGAAGAACCTGGAGTGGTTGGAGTACATCCTTCACCTTCACAAGGAGTAGTTGGGGTGACTGGAGTAGATGAAGCTGGAGTGATTGGAGTGGATGAAGAAACCACAGAAGAAAAACCTGGAGTGGTTGGAGTACATCCTTCACCTTCACAAGGAGTAGTTGGGGTGACTGGAGTAGATGAAGCTGGAGTACATGGAGTAGATGAAGAAACCACAGAAGAAGAACCTGGAGTGGTTGGAGTACATCCTTCACCTTCACAAGGAGTAGTTGGGGTGACTGGAGTAGATGAAGCTGGAGTACCTGGAGTAGATGAAGAAACCAGAGAAGAAGAACCTGGAGTGGTTGGAGTACATCCTTCACCTTCACAAGGAGTAGTTGGGGTGACTGGAGTAGATGAAGCTGGAGTACCTGGAGTAGATGAAGAAACCACAGAAGAAGAACCTGGAGTGGTTGGAGTACATCCTTCACCTTCACAAGGAGTAGTTGGGGTGACTGGAGTAGATGAAGCTGGAGTACCTGGAGTAGATGAAGAAACCAGAGAAGAAGAACCTGGAGTGGTTGGAGTACATCCTTCACCTTCACAAGGAGTAGTTGGGGTGACTGGAGTAGATGAAGCTGGAGTACCTGGAGTAGATGAAGAAACTACAGAAGAACCTGGAGTGGTTGGAGTACATCCTTCACCTTCACAAGGAGTAGTTGGGGTGACTGGAGTAGATGAAGCTGGGGTGGTTGGAGTAGATGAAGAAACTACAGAAGAACCTGGAGTGGTTGGAGTACATCCTTCACCTTCACAAGGAGTAGTTGGGGTGACTGGAGTAGATGAAGCTGGAGTGGTTGGAGTGGATGGAGTAGATGAAGAAACTACAGAAGAACCTGGAGTGGTTGGAGTACATCCTTCACCTTCACAAGGAGTAGTTGGGGTGACTGGAGTAGAGGATGGGACAACTGGTGAGGAAGATGAACCTGGAACAGAAGAACCTGGAGTAGAGCTTGGAACAACTGGAGAAGATGATGAACCTGGAACAGAAGAACCTGGAGTTGAAGATGACTTAATAGATGAGCTTGGAACAACTGGTGAGGAAGATGAACCTGGAACAGAAGAACCTGGAGTTGAGCTTGGAACAACTGGCGAGGAAGATGAACCTGGAACAGAAGAACCTGGAGTTGAGGATGACTTAATAGATGAGCTTGGAACAACTGGAGAAGATGAACCTGGAACAGAAGAACCTGGAGTTGAGCTTGGAACAACTGGAGAAGATGATGAACCTGGAACAGAAGAACCTGGAGTTGAGCTTGGAACGACTGGTGAGGAAGATGAACCTGGAACAGAAGAACCTGGAGTAGAGCTTGGAACAACTGGAGAAGATGATGAACCTGGAACAGAAGAACCGGGAGTAGAGCTTGGAACAACTGGCGAGGAAGATGAACCTGGAGTAGAGCTTGGAACGACTGGTGAGGAAGATGAGCCTGGAACAGAAGAACCTGGAGTAGAGCTTGGAACGACTGGTGAGGATGATGAACCTGGAGTTGAGCTTGGAACAACTGGCGAGGAAGATGAACCTGGAACAGAAGAACCTGGAGAAGATGATGAACCTGGAGTAGAGCTTGGAACAACTGGTGAGGAAGATGAACCTGGAACAGAAGAACCTGGAGTAGAGCTTGGAACAACTGGAGAAGATGATGAACCTGGAACAGAAGAACCTGGAGTTGAGCTTGGAACAACTGGAGAAGATGATGAACCTGGAGTAGAGCTTGGAACAACTGGTGAGGAAGATGAACCTGGAACAGAAGAACCTGGAGTAGAGCTTGGAACAACTGGAGAAGATGATGAACCTGGAGTAGAGCTTGGAACAACTGGTGAGGAAGATGAACCTGGAACAGAAGAACCTGGAGTAGATGATGAACCTGGAGTAGAGCTTGGAACAACTGGTGAGGAAGATGAACCTGGAACAGAAGAACCTGGAGTTGAGCTTGGAACAACTGGAGAAGATGATGAACCTGGAACAGAAGAACCGGGAGTAGAGCTTGGAACAACTGGTGAGGATGATGAACCTGTAGTAGAGCTTGGAACAACTGTTGAGGAAGATGAGCCTGGAACAGAAGAACCTGGAGTTGAGCTTGGAACAACTGGTGATGATGATGAGCCTGGAACAGAAGAACCTGGAGTTGAGCTTGGAACAATTGGAGAAGATGATGAACCTGGTGTCGATAGAATGGATGAACCTGGGGTAGTGGTTATACACTGAGGTGGTAGACATTGTGGAAGCGTGTTGTAGATAGTCTTAGTAACAACTTCACCACTACTCAAAACAATTACAATTGTAAATTCTTTGATTTCACAAACATCATAACCTTCAGCAAAACCTGGTAACCAACAGTTGAAGATAGAACCAGAGTAGCCTTCTTCAAACAAGATTTCAGTTTGACTGCTATACTCAATACTAATCTTGGTGGCACCATACTCAATCAATTTGAAGAAGTTAAAGCTATAGTAAAAGAATCCCTTAATGTTAAACGAAATTAAAGAGTAACTGAAATTAATGACAACACCACTGAAGTCGCAGCTATCTGTAGATGTTGTTGTAGGAACGTAACAACTATAACTAGAAACTGAGCTTGGAGTGGAGACAGGATAGGACGAAGAAACAGATGGGGTAGTAACTTGCGAGGAATAAACAGATGAAGAACCTGGAGTAGAGCTTGGAACAACTGGAGAAGATGATGAGCCTGGAACAGAAGAACCTGGAGTTGAGCTTGGAACAACTGGCGAGGAAGATGAACCTGGAGTAGAGCTTGGAACGACTGGTGAGGAAGATGAGCCTGGAACAGAAGAACCTGGAGTAGAGCTTGGAACGACTGGTGAGGATGATGAACCTGGAGTTGAGCTTGGAACAACTGGCGAGGAAGATGAACCTGGAACAGAAGAACCTGGAGAAGATGATGAACCTGGAGTAGAGCTTGGAACAACTGGTGAGGAAGATGAACCTGGAACAGAAGAACCTGGAGTTGAGCTTGGAACAACTGGTGAGGAAGATGAACCTGGAACAGAAGAACCTGGAGTTGAGGATGACTTAATAGATGAGCTTGGAACAACTGGAGAAGATGATGAGCCTGGAACAGAAGAACCTGGAGTTGAGCTTGGAACAACTGGAGAAGATGATGAACCTGGAACAGAAGAACCTGGAGAAGATGATGAACCTGGCGTAGAGCTTGGAACAACTGGTGAGGAAGATGAACCTGGAACAGAAGAACCTGGAGTTGAGCTTGGAACGACTGGTGAGGAAGATGAACCTGGAACAGAAGAACCTGGAGTAGAGCTTGGAACGACTGGTGAGGATGATGAACCTGGAGTTGAACTTGGAACAACTGGCGAGGAAGATGAACCTGGAACAGAAGAACCTGGAGTTGAGCTTGGAACAACTGGTGAAGATGATGAACCTGGAACAGAAGAACCTGGAATAGATGAGCCTGGGGTTGAGCTTGGAACAGAAATATAAGATGATGGGATTGAAATGATAGATGATGGGGTAACTGGAACTGCAGGAGTACTGGATGAAATACCTGGTATAGTTTGGGTGAAACAATTTGGTGGTAAACACTGTGGAGATGTGATAATAATAGTCTTAGTTATAACAGTACCACACTTCATAGTGATTTCCAAGACAAATTCTTTAGTTTCACACGTAGTTGAGCCAGATTGTTCGCCAGAGATAGCGATATCTAGAGAGTATTCCCCGCCTTCTTCAAAGATAACAGTAGTGGTACCTTGAACTAGAACACAAATTCTACTGACACCATATTCAAACAAGCTGTAGAAGTTAAACAAATATTCAAAATACCCTCTAATATCAATAGCAACTAAACTGAAGTTAAAATCTACAACAATACCCTTGTAAGTGACACTGTCAGTAGATGTTGTTTGAGGAACATAACAAGAACCAGTGGTGATTGAACTTGAAGGAATAACTAAAGAGCTAGAGTAAGAGGAAATTGGGGTACTTGAGACACCTGGTGTGGAAGATGGAACTGTTGAACTAGACAAAATGGATGAGGAGACACCTGGAGTTGAAGAGCCTGGAGTAGATGAGGAAACAACAGGGGTAGATGAACCTGGAGTTGAAGAACCTGGAGTAGATGAGGAAACAACAGGGGTAGATGAACCTGGTGTAGATGAACCTGGGGTTGAAGAACCTGGTGTAGATGAACCTGGGGTTGAAGAACCTGGTGTAGATGAACCTGGGGTTGAAGAACCTGGTGTAGATGAACCTGGGGTTGAAGAACCTGGTGTAGATGAACCTGGGGTTGAAG
>PPKZ03000053.1:0-60451 GCA_003707675.3 Ambrosiozyma philentoma
TCTTTACATTCCCATTTGTGACTTAACTAATGGAAATCTTTAACCAGTGAGGATATTCCTTGTGCCACGTACATCATATCTTTAAAGACATAATTAACTATCTCATGTACTATGAGTACGTCATATCGTTAAAGGTAGAATTAACTACCTTATGTACTATGAGCATCATAGTTCCGACATTTCAAGCAAGTCTCCATTCGGATGCGATGAAATTGATAAGTTTAAGTATCAAATAAATGCAATTAACATATTCATCACAATTAGATTCAAATATTAAATCAATCGTTTCTTGTTACGTAAATAAAGACAGTCAGTTTGTCCGAGCGGTTAAGGAGAAAGACTTGAATCCCCTAGTATTTAAGATATCTTTTGGGCTATGCCCGCACAGGTTCGAATCCTGTAGCTGACGATTTATTTTTCTCAACTGCTTTTATTGTGGGTTAAAGTACGTGGAAGACAGTCAATGCTTCAAATTCAAAACGTGTCTAGTTTTTTTTTTTGTTTACGTCGCGCAGGCAACAGAACTGGTGGCGGGGGAGGCGGTACCCGTGCCACATGCAGACGCGCCCATAGCCAGATTTACTCAAGCTAGGTAGGTAGTTGCCTAGTAGACTCTTGCAATGATGACGTCTTGAAGGTTTTTGAATGGGGATGTCCATTCTTCTACTTAACTGGGTAAATAGGGCAAATGGAGGAATAACTAGACCTGAAGAACAAAAGGTGTAAACATCAGCTAGTCGAACTCGTCAAGGACTGCTGGTGAGCTGAGTTGAGTCGTGATTCATGAATCATCTTTCTTATCAGCAGCATAAGTCCGCTGCTTGCCGACAGCGGTGAGTCGTCTCTTCTTATCTGAGTAATTTCCGTATCCCCCGATATACCAATTAGTGCAAATATAAATACTTTCCAGGCCCACTACATCATTAAATGAAAAGGGGCTACTACGTGGTTCTTATCTCTTCTCCTCTTCCAAACGACTATATAAAGACAATTCGAATTCTCCTTTGCTCTTACGAAGAAGCCACCTCACTAATTACACCAAGTTCCAACTCACGAAACAAACACCAAAAAATGTCTACGCCTATCTTAGTTACGCCATATTCAGCTGCTTCGTTCTTGAAAGCCAAAACTGTTAAAACAGGTACTGTATTAATGTCAGCTAATGCCAAATGTGCTCATCACTCATTAGCTTATGGACAATGTATGATTAAAAATAATACTGTAAGTTCAAAAGATGGTTGTCTAGATGAATTTATGGCTTACAAGAAATGTGTTCAAAAGAATCTAGGCAAAGGATTGTAAATGTTATTGAACTGGTTTTAGATAATTAGACATCACTGCATTATTTATTTTCATTTTCTTTTGTTTCGGTTAGCTAGTTACATTACTTAGCTTGAAGTTGTACAATTTTTTGTTTTTTATATGGGTTTATCGATGTGTTGCTTATCATCATTATTGCAACATATAGTTTCATCAATCTATTTTACATATGATGTTACTTGTTATTTTATTGTTTTGCCTGCTTTATACTTTTAGATGTTTTGCTCTATTACTGGCTTAATTGGCATGCATGTTCATACTTGCTTTTCTCTTTCTTTCCATTTTCTATCTATACTTCTACTTGTTTTTAATATATCACTATAGCTTTATCATTTATTAAGTTTTTATCACTACAAATAAAGAAAATGAATTGTTCTGAAATTTATAACAACGAACGAAAAGATTTTAAATCCGCTAAAGAATATGTCTCTATTACCGATGTAGGTAATTAGACACGAATCAAAATACAAATTAACAAAGCTTAGCAGCCCTAACTAATTCTAGCAACCTCTTTGCCTCTAACAATCTCAGGAATAGAACCAAGTTTCTTAGACCAAGCATTCAACAAGGGCCAATCCTCTTCCATCTCTTTTTCATACTTTGGGGGGAAAGGAAAATCAACATGAAGATAAGTACTTATATCAGCTAATGATAAATGATCACCAACTAAGAACCCAGTGCCATTTTTCTTCAATTGTTTCTCTAATACATCATAATGAGCCTTAACAACATCATTATAAAACTTGATAGCAGATTGATTGTTACAGTCAATTTTAAACACACCCCAAATGGCCAAGCTCAATCTAGCCGGAGTCAAATTACTAGCCTGAAACATCACCCATTCTAACTGTTCGTAATACAACTTAGTCCCTTTTTCAAAAGTGTATTTAAGTTCGGTATCGTATTTATCAGACAAAAACAGCATAATAGCAGCAGATTCGTTGATGTGAACTGACTCACCTTTTGCATCAACATATGTAATTGATGGAACTTTACCTGCTTCATTCATTCTTAAATACCAGTCTTCTTTCTGCTCGGATTTTGATAAGTTCATCTTCTTCATGTAATAGTCAATGTTCAGTAATTCTAATAATGTGGTGACCTTGTTACTGTTTGGGGTAACTGCACAGTATACTTTCAAGTATGGTGCTTCGATCTTTTGATCTTCTGTAACGACGTGATGAACCATTCTTCTGAATAATTGTGGGCTCTGCTTAATGACTTGATTTGTGTGTTGGATAAGTGTAGGTAATCGATTTCTGAAAGAAGAGATCATGAAATTCCAATGAATCTCATATCGTAAAGCATATGTTGAAAAATGAAATCAGACGGAAACATTCACTATTTATATAGTGTTTTCAGGAATTTTGTAATAAGAGCTGATTTTGAGAAACGGAAGCATAGATGCCCATGGCGTCACTCAGGCTACTGCCAAGATTACTAATAGTCCGCTCTTGAGACTAGATGTGAATCCCGGCAGCCAATAACAATAAACTTCGCGCGGTTAAGCGTTTCCCTAACTGTGATATTATGGTGATACTTTTATATTTAAAAATAAAGAAAGCCTGACTTTAGTACTCAAACCAGGAATGATATAAGCATATATATAATGTAATTATGGAATAGAGTAAGTAAAATAAAAGAACAATCTGAAAAGCTATAGTAGAAACAGTACATGTATTGGCAGCTGATCAGGCGACGGTCAAGCGTCAGTTTAAACCATTTGACCTTTAACGATTTCAGGAACAGAGCCAATTTTCTTTACCCAAGCATTTAACAAGGGCCATTCTTCTTCCATCTCTTTCTCAAATTTAGGTGGTAAAACAAAATCAACTTGGAGGTAAGTACTAATATCTGCCAATGACAAATGATCACCAACTAAGTAGCCAGTACCATTTTTCTTTAATCTTTTTTCCAAGACACCATGATCAAATTTAACGTAATCTTTGTAAAAGTTAATAGCACCTTCATTGTGCTCATCGGCTCTAAAGATAGACCAAATGGTTAAATTGGATCTCACAGGAGTTAAATTTGTAGCTTGAAACAATAACCACTCTAATTGTTCGTAGTATAACTTGGAACCTTTCTTAAATGTGAATTTGTTTTCAGTATCATATTTATCAGACAAGTACATCATAATAGCACATGATTCATTTAAATGAGTTTCATTACCATCTTTATCAACATCGACAATATGTGGGATTTTACCGGCTTCATTCAACTTTATAAACCATGGCTCCTTTTGCTCTTTGGCAAGCAAATCCATCTTCTTTAGATAATATTCAACACCAAGTAGTTCTAACAATGTAGTAACTTTCATACCATTACCGGTATGCGCAGCATAAACTTTCAAATATGGAGGTTGAAGTTTTTGATCTTCTGTAACGAGGTGATAGACCATGATGATGAAATTGTAACTAGAGAAATACGTGAAGGTTGGTTGCGTTAACTTACCTGATCATACATTAAACTAAGGAGGTAATCCATTATAAAACCATGAAAACAAGAGAGATGAAGTAGTATTTATATCTGTTAAAACAGATGATTAATTAATAATCTAACCTGCTGCAGATTAAGATAAAAAAAGCATTTGCTAAACAAAAGCAGGCTTTTTAATAGATTTCGGCCAGAAAACAATCCTTGTTAAAATAGCCGGGCACACCACTACACCAAACGACAAGTTTTATCGACTAATAGTAGACACATCTTGACAAAATTTCCACCCGTGCACTGCGCCCACCACGCCGCTCTCGTTTCTTTTTTCACATCGTGAGCGATAGGCTAATTATAATTTCTAAAAATTAAGATAAAAAATAAACGTTACTATCACGTCAAAAATAAAGATCAAAAGGTTCACCATTTCAGGGCAATGAAACACTAGTCAATTGCTTTTTATGGGGCATCTGTACCTTTTGTAGTAATAAGTTCGGAACTGAGGTGTTCGTAGCGTTTAGGTCGCCACCAGGTCAGAACGCAATTATGTCATGGGCGGAAATTCCAAATTCATTCCTGATTCCTCAATAGCCATTAAAGGAAACAATGATGAGTGGTATCGCACGGATTTATATTTGTCATCTGACTCCCAGAAGTATTTGTTGCGACCTCCACATATAAGAGTAACACAGTTTCTTCTTCATTTCTACCTTGGCCACATTGCTAAATTTTAATTTGCTCTGACACTAGGAAAGAAGCAAAAAAATGTCTATTCCAAAAATACAAAAAGCAGTCGCATTTACTGGTTCAACAGAAACCAGCAAGATGGTGGAACCGTTAACTTCCCAACCTGTCCCAGAGATTTCCCCCGACCAGTTATTAGTGAAGGTCAAATGTAACGCCATCAATCCAACTGACTGGAAACATATTGCTGTGGGCTGGGGTTCTAAAGGTTGTATTCCAGGTTCTGATATGGCTGGTGAGGTTGTGAAATTAGGTTCTAACGTTACTGGCTTTAAGGTTGGTGATCATGTTTCTTCTTTTGCTCATGGTGGATATTCGGTAAAGCCTAATGGCGGTTTGTTTCAAGAGTATGTTGCTGTTGATCCTTATCTATCCTTGAAATATGAAAATGGTTTGGTTGAAGATAAGAGTAAGACGGAATTAGGCCCTATTACAACTTTTGAAGGGGCAGCTTCTGTCACTTTAGGCTTGGTTACAGTTGGTCTAAGTTTACATAATAGTTTTAAGTTATCATTTGATAAAACCGAACAAGAAGGTAAGAAAATTTTAATCTGGGGTGGTGCTTCTGCAACTGGATTTTTAGCCATTCAAGTTGCTAAGAAAGTTTTTGGTTTGACTGTTTTAGCCGTTTCATCTTCGAAACATCACGATACTCTAAAGAGTGTTGGTGCTGATTTCACGTTTGATTATAAAGATTCAGACGTTGTTAACCAAATTAAAAAGGTTGGCGGTGAAGAGTTAGTTTATGCTTTTGATACAGTGTCGGAAGCTAAAACATTTAATAGCTCCTACGAATCATTATCAAATACTAAACCTTCAACTCTTGAAAATTTGTTATTTTTAAGAGAAGATTTAATAACTGTTGCAAAGAAATCAAATGTTGCCATAACTGGTTCTTTGGCTTACTTGGCTAGAGGTGAAGATCAATTATTGGGAGGTATGCCTGTTCCATCTAGTCCTGAAATTGTTTCCAGTCATCTGGAATACTGGAAGGAGATTTCGAAATATGTTAACGATGGTTCTATTTATCACATACCTTTGAAAGTGCTACCCCATGGGCTGGGATCAATTGATGAAGGTTTTGCTTTAATGATGAGCAATAAAGTTAGTTTTGAAAAATTGATCGTCGATGCTAATGATACTAATTTTTAATTAAAGTTTTAGAGCTTATTTTTGAGTCTTGCGCCTGTGTAGGTTAAAATAACTTTATTTCTTTTAATGAGACCCATTATTACTTTCTTTTATTTATTAGTTCTTTTCTATTTTGTTTGTTGGGATCTCTATTTTTTAGTTCATACTTCTTTACGAATGTCAATGCCTTTAACTATAAAGCTGACTCTTATCTAGTATTAAAACTAATTAACATTATGCAATGATTGTATCATACAGATACCTACTAAAATAAAATGTTTGAAAAGTATATAGAGCGTAGCCATAATACAAGTTCTTCCAACATATGAATATCACCGTTCGATAATCTCCAACCGTTACGGTTGCCGCTATTCTCTCTGAGGTAATCTCTGTAAATTTCCGCCGTCTTATCTTCAATAAAGTTTGAATCCAAAATCTCATCATCTGGCCTTAACTCTAGCCCGGAATAGGTACTTTCAGAATTCTCAATATCTTTAATTCTCTCTTTGGTGCAATGGCCTCTGCATCCAGTTCCAATATCCTCATTATCGATAATATTATCGTATTTGAACAAATCTGTCTCTCATTCTCAGGTGTAGGATTTATTGTAAACAAGATTAGGTTCATAGCATAATTCATTTGGAGAATTTGCAGGAAAATGACTGATTGTAATATGTTGGCAACCAATGTCTCTGACATAATGGATTTGGGATAAGTTTAAAAACATAGCTGCAGCCAATGAATGAACTGGAGCATCCCTCCGTAAGTTGATGCTTTTCTTCCACAGGAAAGTCTAATTTTTTGATTCATAAAATACACACTGTAAATAACTCTAACCATCTAATATGGACGATATTGTTAGACTTCTAGTCCTAAGAGTATTCAAAATGGCTGTACTACTAAATTAAAATCTGGAGGCAATCTACCTTCTTATATTTAGTTTGGTGGGCACTTGTATTACTATGGGTAACATATACTGTAGAAGATAGATAGGTGTACGTTATGCCTAGTGATCCATTGCTAAATATCAAACAATACCCTATCATGAAAATTCCTCATCAGTTCTAGCTATAACCTCTCTGCTGAGTCTTGGGCTATGCTCTTCTTTTGTTATATATAATAGTGACTATTCAATCTATTGCTAATATTCTTATATATGTCTTCGTTGCCTTCCCTCTATAGTCTTAAGTGTTCGAGTCTCTTGCCCTACAATTTTGTTTAACCGATACTACCTGTCCCAGATTCAACCTTTAAGTAAGCCGAAATTTCAATTGCTATATATGGAATATAGACAGCTCGCTCTGTAACCACGCTACGGATAGTTTGCCACATGCCTGATGAGATTCGCTGCTCCCAGTTCACCTTAACCAATTTGGCAGCATGATAGGACAGGCCCTCTAGCTACTAACACTAGCCCATAAACCAACTACGGCTTAAATCCGCAAAGTGCCTTAATCAACTCATAAAAGACCATGCAAGAGCTAGAAAGTGACACAGATGACAGGGTACTAGTAGACTACTAGGGGAAATTACTAAATGGGTATAATATTATACAGTTAACATCCTTGAAACACCGAAGGGGAATATTTCTAAAACAAAATAGAAAAATAAATAAAACATATCTATAATACAAGTTCTTCCAAAATACCAATATCATCATCTGATAACTTCCAGCCTTCGCCGTTATTATTATTTTCTTTCAGATATTCTCTATACATTTCAACAGTCTTATCCTCAATAAAATCCAAATCCAAAAACTTACCATCTGGCCCTTCATCATCCAGAACTCTTGCCCAGACATCAGTACAAGTACCTTCAACTTCTTCAATATCTTTAATACCGTCTTTGGGGCAACGACATCTACAACCGGTTCCAATGTCCCTGCTACCAATAGGCTTATCATATTGGGCAAACACCATCTCTTCTTTTTTAGTGTAAGGTTCACTATAACCAAGACTAGGCTCATAGCGTAATTGATTCGGAGAATTTGCAGGGCAATGACGGATTGTAGTATGTTGGTAACCAATGTCTCTGAAATAATGGATTTGGGATAAGTTTAAAAACATAGCTGCAGCTAATGAATGAACTGGAGCATCCCCCCACCTTTCTGTAAAGAAGCCCCTTGATTTGTCAAGGTATTTGAAATATGATTGGTACGATGGTGATTTGAATAAATCGGTTCTGGCTATTTCAAAGTTAGACCAAAAATGGCATAAGTTGTATTCTGATTTGTCGATTGTATCTATTCCGGGTGCTAGTAAACCTTGCTCCGTGCTGTACTTTGTTAAAAGCTTGAGTGAATTAAAATCGAGGGGTTCAGATTTTTCTAATGAAGAATTGCTTGTAATTCTTAATGCATGGTTTATTGGGGTTTGCTCTTGTAATGTCTGCCAGAATTCTTCTTTGTTCCTCACTTCAGAATACTTCATTTCATTCTTCCCCTTATAAAAATTGAAGTCATCCACGAATAGTCTCCAAGTATCAGGCAATTGTAAACTATTCTCTTTAACAAAGGCCTTTGTATGTCTAAGCAAATTTGGAATTGTCTCTGGCAATTCTTTAATCATAACGGTGAACCCATACATTTTTCCAGAATTTTCCATCTCTAGAAATGGATCATAAGTTAAATCACAGAAAAAATCAACTTCAGGTTCTACTCTCCAGTACCAATCATATTTCTTAATCAGCCTATGCTTGTAAAAGTTACCCGAAAAATATCTACACATTTTATGATACGTAGGCAAATCACCGTTTTTAATATCCCTAACTTTTTGAGAACGCATCGCTGCTTTGAATAAATCTGGATCTGATTTTTCCTCCGCAAAGTTCCAATGTAAAGGTGGGATAATACCAAATTCAACTTCACCAGAAGCAATGGAAGAAACTTGCTCTTTGAATTTCTTTGAAAACTTCTCGTTGTTTAGAAACACCCATGGATAGTTGAACCACTGGTTGAAGTGTCTTTCTAACGATTTCATCGAGGCTATCACACCATCTAGTTCGGAATTTTTAGATAGCATAACTAAGGCAGCATTTGCCCTAGGATGCTTCATTTCGACTTGAACATCACGACAACCTGAATGGAAAACACGATCTTTATTTGATGAAATCGGTCTTTTGGTCATTGGTAATCTTTTCAAATGTTTTGAATTATACTTTTCATGATATGTCAGTTTTGAATACTCTTCCAATGAAAGCGACGAATAGGTAATAGATTCAAGCATGATATCTATAATTGTTATTATAAGCAAAGACGTTATTAAAAGCACTAGCTTGCCTAACTTGATTTTCCTTCCTCCTCCACATGGGACTATGATTTTATGACTTAAAAATCGCATGCTGAGTATCGCTAGCTATCTAGTAGCATATATATGTAGATTTGCAGATGAAGGTGGAGTAATGTAGGCTAGGCGTAATGACAAGACATCTTGGAAGAGTGGTGCAACTTCTTTTTGAACCTGAAAAGTTGAACTTACTAGAAATTATAAAGTGGTACACGATAAGAAAAAGAGGTTCGCTAAATTTTAATTGGGCACGCGTCCGCCCAGAGCGCCCAGAGTTACGTAAGCGCTTGGATCTTCTGACGCGTTTAGTTGAGTACACCCGTGCACCAGAAGAAGTTTGATTTTCAGAGTCATTTGAATCATCATCAGAACCGAACGACTTCATGTTTTGCTCTTAATCACATATTTCCCAACATAAAGACCTCCTCATATGATCTTGCTTGCAATGGATCCTTCTATTACTCTTTTAGGCAGAGTTGATGAAAACTTGCTTCGTTTGAAATAATAAGTTGGTTTATGGTCCTTACCATCACGAAACCCTGATTACATTTGGAAAACAATCAGCTCTAGTCCGACTAATTGTCCATTCTTACTTGATTCAGATGACTCAAAACTTAATTTGTTGTGGATAATTTCTATTGTATCATTTTTCGGAGACAGCTGAACTTAACACAATTACATTTGATGGGTACCTCCACAAGAAGCACGGGTCGCTATTAACGTAGTTCTGACCCAACAAACCTATCATTTAACTTTAAAACTTATTTCTACGATTATATTATGTCAGTATCATACTGTTAAACTTAGTTTGTAGCGGTGTTTTAAGCTCAAAGAGAAAGAGATACGATATAGGATAATTTAAGTCATTTCTCAGTCTGAGATATGCTTAAAATAAACCACAGGGTGGTAGCATTGGACTTCAAATATCTTTGGTAAAGAATTCAAACAATTGAACTATTTTTCAGCTTTCAAAGCCCTGGTATATCCTACAATTTCTTGCATGAATTGTTGTACATTTTGTGCAGGCACGGCCACAAACCGATGATTCAAGATGATTCACTTCATTAATTTCTTCGTCCAACATTTTCTATGGAACTACCTCGTTAACCAATGCCTTGTATGACACCGAACTCAACAGCTTTTGTCTATATAAGAACTTTGAACCCTCATATTTGGAGAGATGTGTTTTCCTTCTTATAACTTGGGTATCTTTTTGAATTACATTACTCAAGAACGAAATGAATTCTTCTGCTCTCCAAATTGATCATCAACCCGTTGTTCCTAAGACAGACGGTGATATTGAATCAAGTGCTTCTTCCAGCCAAGATCTTCATCCTTCAGTTAAAGAATTAGACAAGGTCTACAGACACTTGGATCTACGTATCATCCCAGCTTTGTGGTGCATGTATTTTCTCACATCGTTTGGATCTGCTGCCTATGGTAACACTTTAACTATGAATTTCGAAACCAACCACTCATTGAAAGCTACCCTTGGTTTAACTGCTCATGATACCTCAACTGCATCGGCCTTATACTATGTTGGCTATATTATCTTCGATGTTCCTATGAATATTGCCATGACTAGATTGTCTCCACAAGTTTGGCTCTCAAGAATTGTTATTACTGTTGGCTTAGTATATACTTGTTATGCAGCCTTAAATGGTTCAGATGGTATTATTGCAATTAGATTCATATCAGGTATGTGTGGTGCTGGTACCTGGCCCGGAATGGCTTATTATATTTCATTATGGTATCCATCCCATAGAACAGCCAGACGTATTGGCTACTATTTCACAGCTTCTCAACTTAGTGCTTCTGCTGCTGGTCTAGTTGCTGCCGGATTCCAAAAAATGGATATGGTTAGAGGTTATGAAGGTTGGAGATGGCTTTATATCGTTTATGGTTCAATCACTGTTGCAGTTGGAATCTCATTATTGTGGTGGTTACCTGATAGACCAGCGCATTTAATTAGAACGGAAAATTACAAATCTACTTTAGAGAAGATCTTGCCTCATACGATTACTAAATGGATGAAATCCCCACAACCATTAACTGAACATGAAAGAGATATGCATGCAATCGATATGGCCGGAAGATACAAGAATCAAACTTGGAGATGGCAAGATATTGTGAACGTCATGACTGATATCAGAACATGGCCCCTTATCTTGATGTATTTTGGGGTTGTTGGTGCTGGTAATGGTATTGCCGTGTTTGGAACTACTTTAATTAAAGCTAACAATTCGAATCTAACTGGTGTCGATGTGTCCTTATTGTATGCTCCTATTTGGTTATTTGATGCTGGAGGTATATTGATTGGTACCCCACTAGCAGATATATTTAAGAAGTGGAGACCCCTTATCTTCTGTTTTTCAACTTTGATTATTATTGTTGGATTATTGGTCACAACTTATGCTCATGGATTCTGGAACAGATACGCAGGCTTATTAATTTGTGGGTTTGGTTTGGGGCCAACTGTTCCGATTTGTATGACTTTGGCAAACGAAATCATGTTCAATAGATACGGTGATGTGGGTTGTGCTGTTGCTGCCGCCATTGTGTCTGGGTTAGGTAACTTGGGTTCCGTTGTCAGTACTTATGCTTTATATAGTGGTTGGCCTGAGGACGCTAACAGACTGTATCAATATTCAAACATGATGTTGATTGTTATTTTAGGTTTTAGCATTATTTCTTGTGCCGCACTAGTTTTGATTAGATGGTTTTTAGGTGATTTCAAAGAACATGGGAGTATTGGAACTAGCCCTGCTTCTGATTAGGCCTAACTGCTTTCAGTTGTTAATGTGGTATGTTAGTCAATTAAAAATATATTGATTCTGGAAATAAAATAGGAAAAGGTCAAACTAAAAACTCAATGGGTATATATATGTACTTTTTCAGGATGAATATTAATTTAATTAAGACTGTAGTTGAAAATGAACTATAGATGCGTAATACGAGGTAATAATTAGACATATTTATTGGAATTACGTAAATTTATACATATTAATTTCAGGAGTGTCTGACTAAACCAGCGTTGGATAAAATCAAACGTTAAATAAAGGCATAGTTAGACGTGGACAGAAGCGGAATTGGAAGAAGTAGTAGAATCGTTAACCATTTCTTTTTGTTCAACTTGCTCCTTTTCATCGATAACAATTCCTTCAGCACCTGCTTGAGCTGCTATGGCATGGTCTTGTTTCAATCTTGCAAACTCAGCTTCGCAGCTAGAAACTAATGGATTACTGCTTGCAAATAAGAAATCAATTTCTTCTAAGGTTCTGTTAGCAGTTTCCGGATAGAACAAATACACAACGATTAAAGTAAAGAAGTTCGAAGCACCAAAAATGTATAACGTCTTTTCACCTATATTATCAAACATAATTGGACATAATAGCATCAACCAACCATTACCAATTGACCAACCAACAACACCAGCAGCATTACCAGCGGCTCTTAATTTCAATGGAAAGATTTCTGATGGTAGAATCCAAGGAGTCATTAATAAAGTGGCACCAAAAATGGAGGTATAAAGGAAAACGAAAAAAGTGGCAGCAGCTCCAAAAGATTTGTTATCTGGATTTAATTGTTGAGCTTTCGAAAGTCCACCTGCTAAGAACATAGCACAACCCATAGAAATTAAACCATAGAAGTTAACAATTCTTCTCCCCCATCTATCAATTGTAACGACAGCAATTAGAGTGGACAACATATAAAAGATATTATTTAAACCAGCGATCCATTGAGATTTCTTAGTACTGTAGCCTGCTTGTTGGAAAATATCAGTTTGGTAAACAGTAATACCTGCAATACCACACCATTCTTGTAGTATTTGGAACCAAATTACCATTTGAACACGTCTAGCAATATGCAATTTCTTAGCCTTAGCTTTAGCTTCCGGGGTACCTTTGTACCAACCTAATAGAATTCTAATATAGTTGGTAGATAATGCAGAATCCTTTTCATATTGAAAAGTTGCCATAATTTCTTTGAATTCCTGAGTACCTCTTTCATCACCTCTCATTTTCTTTAATAATGTTAACGCACGCTCGGTATGACCAATCTTAGCTAGATAACGTGGGGATTCAGGGAAACACATAGAAATTGCCAACAAGAAACCCAATGGAATAATTTGGAAAAAGATTGGAAATCTCCATCTAAAAGAATTCATCATGCCAATGTAAGATAGCCCGAACTCCATCCAATACGCAAGGACAACACCCAGAATATTCAAAGTAAACTCTAAACAAATGTAAGCACCTCTCGATGTGGCCTCAGCTGTTTCGGATGAGTAAACAGGAACAACAGCATTTAATATACCAGTACCAATACCATTCAAAAATCTAGCTCCACACATCCATGCTACAGACTTACTGGATCCTTGGGTACCAGCACCGGCCACAGCAATCAAAGAACCCAACGTAATGGACTTGACTCTACCAAATTCATCTGAAAACCAACCCCCGAATAAGCAGCCCCATAAAGTTCCAAAATAATAAATTGCAACAATACCACCTTGCTTTGTAGAATCAGTAACAGTAATATTAGAATCTTCATCCCAAGTACCGAATTTCATAATCTTAACGTATTCTGGAGAGTTGTTAACTCCAGACATCATACCTTGATCATAACCAAAGAAGAAAATAGCCAATGCAGACAAAAACACAACTGAGTGTGTCAATCTTTTACCATGGAGATAGTTTTCAACTAGGAATTTATCCGGTAATGTATAATCTCTAAACGCATCTCTTGCTCTAATCAGCGAGGACATGTTCAATTAATTGCGTATGTAAGTTGATTCAATCAGTTAAATTGAACTTCTTTGTAAGTGTATAATTGGAAATAGAAAACTTCAGCTTACTAGTTTTATGATCAGATATTTTGAAAACAAGGGAATCCCCGACTTATTTATATCTACTTGAATAATAGACTGAGACAAAATTAAATACATGGTTTATCGATTATGTCATTGTGCTGGAAAACTCTACGCATATGTACACGTACATTTATGGATTTATCGTATAATTTTGAAATAATTCTTATATAAAGGTATGCATCTAGCCTTATACGGGGAAGTCTGGGGTAGATTACGGAGAAACAATGGAGGCACGGATTTAGCCTTCCCTTCTTGGAATTATTGTCTGCGGCACACATGCTCATGGTAACAGGTAACAAGTATACGCCCTGATTTCTTCAATTAAATAATTGGAATTTGTAACTTTTGACCAGTCGTGAATATACTTTTAAGTACATCGATGTGTAGTTAAGTTGCTGGCTACCATTTATCTATAGTGAACTAGCTACATAGTAATATTGAGCCTTGGCCACCCTCAAAACGCTGATTCCGACTAGACTGCAGTTCATTCTAAAAGCAATTAAGTTTATCCCATGGAAAATAAAGTATTGAGTAAATTGAAGGAAGTATTACCTAATTGGGAATTGTATCCAGATACCAACCCTTGATTCATAAATTCAGGTACGGCACTCACACCGGTAGACATAGACTTTGATTGGAGGGTATCCCAATTTCGATCATTTGTAAGAACTCTTTCCCTCACGTGAACGGATATGTACCGGGAATAAAATATTGATGACGCAATGAACCTTCTCCACTCCAACTTCAACAAAAATTGTACCATGATATCCCCCAACACGCTATGCAAAGTAATTGTGTGGCTCAGCTTATGGAAATCCATTTATTACGCGAGTTTTATGCTGAAAGCTCCATGTAGCGAGTAACAGGAGATGTAGAGAAAAAAGTAGAGAAGCATTAGCTAAGGAGAATTCCTAATGATCTCTAGAAAAGGGCTCTCTGATAACATCCTTTCTCAATATGGATTAAGTTGTGCTCAAGACTGAGTCGTTTATTAAAATCATGTATAGCTTAGCTTACCTTATCCTCTGATCTTTATAACGATTTGTAACGTGATATTTTTGAGTTCGATTGGTTATAAGCGGCTAGGCTTGAAGTGTGAAATCATTTGGATTTTTAAACCTGGCCATGTATGATTTGTTTTAAATACGACTCGAATGATAGAGTCAAACTAAAAGATAGTTATACTTTAATAAGTCGCAGAGGAAAGAACGGTTTTGCTAAGACGCCAAGACTCTTCTTACATATTTTTCCGTCAACAGTCTATCGGCTTGGATGACTAAACCTTTAAAATCATTAACTGAAATAAATTTGCGATATGGTACACAATACAAGGAAATATTAGTCAGATGATACTCGAATCCAACCCCAAAAAGAAAGATATTGAAATAATTGGTTAGATTATTTTAGTTGAGGATCTAATGTCAGGCCTGATAATCTTTATCAGTTTAAGAATAGATATTAATTAAAACAAGCCAAATGCGTTTTTAGAAATATGGCTCTAACACACATGAATCGTTAACATAAAGTTCAAAATGAGAACATCATTGGCTTCACAATAAATTTCACATTGGTTCAGCTACGATTCTTTAACGCTTCGGCTAACCATTCTAGCCCCTCATATAGCCCATCACCAGATGTAGCACAAGAAGATTGAACATACCAAGGTATATTTTTAATAGACTGCAAGCTTAATCCTTCTGTCACCTTTTCAGCACTCAAGGCATTTGGTAAATCCTGCTTATTTGCCAAAACTAATAACACTGAGTCTCGTAACTCATCTTCAGCTAACATCTTATGTAATTCTTCAGCGGCTTTATGAATTCTTGTGGTATCATTTGAATCAACAACATATATTATTCCTTTTACAGACTGGTAATAATACCTCCATAATGATCTGATCTTATCCTGACCACCGATATCCCAAACTGTGAATCTAATGCTTTTGAATTCAATTGATTCAACGTTGAATCCTATAGTTGGTATTGTTGTGACAACTTCACCTAATTTCAATTTATATAGAATTGTGGTTTTGCCTGCTGCATCTAGTCCAACCATTAAAATTCTCATTTCCTTGAGACCGAATAAGCTTTGAAATAATGATGAAAATGAGGAACCCATATCTAAGTCAATATAAACTTTAGTTTCTAGTGACTGTCCGTCTTAAGTTTGGGCATTCTGAAAGATCAAGAAGAATATCACCAACATCAAATACACAGGAGAGTCCTTAGATGAGGTTTTATATTTTGATGATTCAACCATATTTGATGACCTGTTAACTATTCTGATGATGTGTTCTTACTGCTCGTTATTGGTCACTCAACTTGACCGCCAGGAAACGGAGAAGATACGATCAAAATTGGGACAATCCCGGAAAACTTGGCTGTATTCGCATTAAAAAAAGAACTCAAAGATAATCACGACACGTATTTGTTGACTTGGTAGTCATGAGTATTTGAAAGATTGGAACATCCTCCTTAATAACTCTAATGCGAACACGTAGTATTGGTCAATAACATGCCAACTCGATTACCAAAATTGCAACACTTTCTTTTCACATAAAGCTGGTATTTTATACTTCAAAGAAAAAAGTCCTCCATGACCGTTGACTGATTCTGAACTCCCATAATTCCAATCACGATCACAAAAGTCTTAGCCCATCTCGCTTTGGCCTGCAACCTTATGGAATCTTACTACCAAAACACCTGTGCACCAGCAAGATCAGATTTTGCACTGCCATTGGATCTTCTTAACAGGGCTATTGGCGCAGAACATGGATTATGAGTCAAAGTTAACTAATTATGTAGTCAAAATAAGTTCCCTCCTTCCTATTTAACCCCCGAAAACATCTCACTTTGTCAAATACCCCATTTACTATTATTCTCAGCATACTGAATCACCATATATTTTATTCATTGATCATAAAAAAGAATCAAAGATGGCATCTAAGGAGGTGAAAAATAATACAGAAAATCCAACCTTTACTATCGTTGTTAAATTAGGTTCATCATCAATTGTTGATGAAAAAACAAGGGAACCAAGAATTGCTAATATGTCTTTGCAAGTTGAAACACTAGTGAAGCTTCGTAGACAAGGACATAGAATAGTGGTAGTCTCATCCGGTGCCATTGCAGTTGGTCTAAATATCATGCAAATGGATAAAAAGCCAAAAAAACTAGCAGCAAAACAAGCTCTAGCAGCTATCGGTCAAGGTAAATTGATATCAATGTGGGATGGTTTATTCAAATTTT
Organism: Ambrosiozyma philentoma; assembly: GCA_003707675.3. Lineage (NCBI taxonomy): Eukaryota > Fungi > Ascomycota > Pichiomycetes > Pichiales > Pichiaceae > Ambrosiozyma > Ambrosiozyma philentoma. The sequence goes on from PPKZ03000053.1 coordinate 17,034, forward strand.
TAAATCAAAAGACAGCACAAATTTTGTTAACTCGTAATGATATTGACAATTTCTCACAATTTAGAAATGCTGAAAACACTTTACAAGAATTATTGGACTTAGATGTTATTCCAATTGTTAATGAAAATGATACTATTTCTACTCAAGAGATTAAATTTGGCGATAATGATACCCTTTCGGCTATTACTGCTGGTATGTGTAATGCCGATTTCTTATTTTTGTTAACTGATGTTGATTGCTTATACACCGACAATCCAAGAACCAATCCAGACGCAAAGCCAGTTTTCGTCGTTAAGCATATGGACAATTTAGATGTGAATACAAAGTCATCTGGCTCTTCTGTTGGTACAGGTGGTATGGAAACCAAATTAGTTGCTGCTGATTTGGCGACCAATGCTGGTGTTACTACTATCATTTGTAACTCTCAAACTCCTCAAAATATGCTAGATATTGTTAAGTATTGTTGTGTTAATGATCATGAAGTTAGAAATAGCGGAGAACAGTTCCCTCCAGAAACTAAAGAAGAATTTAATAAATCTAATGAAAATGAATTAGCTAAATTACAAGAGAACGGTATTCCTCTACATACTAGATTTTTAGGTCAACCAAAGAACACAGTTAAGAATAGAGAATTTTGGCTGTTACATGGTTTGAAAGCGCACGGATCCTTGATTATTGATTTAGGTTGTTACGAAGCTATTACTAACAAAAAGAGAGCAGGCTTATTGCCAGTCGGTGTTATTGGGGTTGAAGGCTCTTTTAATCACTTGGAATGTGTCGATATCAAATTGGGTTTCAAGAATCCCCAAACTGGTGATTGGGATCAATCCAAAAAGACATATAATGTAGGCAGAGGTAGATGTAATTATCAATCCATCGAAATAGATAAAATGAAAGGTATGCAGAGTAACGACATCTCTAATGTGGTAGAGTATTGTGATTCTGAGTATGTTGTCCTAAGACAGAACTTGGCTTTCCCATTGCATGCTGACCCAGAGTTAACAGAGCTTCTGACCAGTCTAAAAATCTCTTCATAGACATTCCTATATATATTCCCTTTAAATTAAAATAGATAGATTACAGTAGCTGATTTTCACTCATGACCTAACTTTTACGTAAATAAGAAAATAGAAGTATAAAGTGAAGCCCTACTAACAGCTTAGGGCCATTCTAAAGAGAAAGGACGATCGGCGCACTCCCTGTGCGGCTTACTGCCGTTTTTTTGCTTTTACGTAATTTCAAATCGATTCCATTTTCTTCGTACTTTTGCCTTTTAGTTTCTTTGTAGAAGTTTAGGAACCTAATTTATTTGCTATAAAATATCAAGTTCAATTTAGTGACTTCCAGTGTGCTTCAATCAACAGTTTTAGGAAATAAAGTAGCACATATAACAGTGTATTAATGACTATTATATCATCATAACTTACACAATGAGCAGCCCTTATAACTCCAATACATCACAAGGAAGACGTACGAGTCTGAACCCTAATAGAAGGGTATCCAGTAGAGGTGAATTGCCCCAATTGCAGCCATCCAGGCATTCCACGACCAGACTAACAGCAAGATCCTTTCTGACTAATGAAGACCAAGAAAACATGTTTGACAGTGGCCATTTTTCAGCTAAGTATGTTTCTAGAAATAGTGCTTCCAATTCAGTTAGACAACAGCAACTACATGAATTCTCAAAGGTGCAGGCTCCGGAGGTGGGGGATCTGGATAATTCTAACCCTGTTATGATTACTGGTGGATTTACAGATTTTTCGACAACAAGCAACTTTGAACAAGAAGACAGTGAAGCTGCACTCCAAGATGATACTCAAAGTTTCACAGGTGGGGTTAGTGCAACCCCCATTGCACACACAAATAGAAGACAAAGTGTATTGTCTAGCATGATATCTTCCTCTCTGATGACACCTGCTCCTAAATTGCCTGAATATCTGAAAAATATTAACACTAGAAGTATCGCCAGTGGTGAAGACACAACCAGTAACATTGATTATGCTAGCTCACAAAGACAAACTACAACTTCTGAAATTGATGTTGATAACCCTGAAAGACAGGTTGTTGAACTGGTACAAAAGCATTTGGTTTCCAATGAAGACCACGAACCTAGCAACAATAGTGCGGTTGATGACCAGGCTCAGGTTAAAAGAAGAAATTCCCCGGCGGGTGCTGATTTTGACTCTTTGAAATTACAGGGTGGTGATATTACTAGAGATTTATATAATTGGGTCAATGAACAGAAAAGTTCAGTCGGTTCATCCCCTATAAGAAGAGTCAATAGTTCTGGTTCAATATCCTATCAAACAAGAAGTAGAAGAACCACTGATGCGTTTGCTGCGGAAAGTAGAGATGATAATGGGGAAATTTTAAGCGTTCATGAAATGATGCGTCCTAATGGATTTAGGAGAAGCTATATTGCCAAAAAGCATCAAGATAAACAATTAGATGATATAAGAAACCAATTAAATGAACCCGATTTAGATCCATCACTTGTCCATAACCATGGTCACTTTTCAAGATCACAGAAGCATAGAGAAACAAAATTAACAAGACCTAACTTTTTCACGAATAACTTTATTGAATTTTTAACACTATATGGTCATTTTGCTGGGGAAGATTTAACTGAAGATCAAGAGCAGGAACAGTCTGATGATGGTGAAGATGAAGAATCATCCTATTTATCTGATTCTGGCTCAGAATATGAGGAAGATATTGCTATATCAACTGAAGAAGCTGAAGTTCCGTTACCTTTGCCACCAAGCATTGGAACATCCCAGTCACCAATTGGGGCTGCTCCATTGATAGGAAGTTCACCATCGATGAATTACTTAGGTGTAAGAAGGGGTAGACCCTCTAACATTTCAATGGGTACAAGTACCACTGCTCCATCAGCTGCTAATTTACAATATCAATTATTATCTGGATCTAAAAGAATGCTAAAGAAGCATAAGAAGTCACATAGAACGAAGAAAAGAACCTCAGTTGCTAATAAACTTGAGAAAAGTTCAAAGAAGGTCAGTACTGGTAAAGCATTTTTACTGCTTTTGAAAGCTTTTATTGGTACAGGTATTGTTTTCTTACCTAAAGCATTTTCTAACGGCGGATTACTATTTTGCAATATGATGGTGATTTTCTTTTCCGTAATGTCCTACTATTGCTTTATTGTTTTGATTAGCACAACAAGTAGAGTAGGTGTCACCGGTTACGGTGATGTTGGCTTCACATTGTTTGGACCTATTGCTCAGTTTTTAATTTTAATTTCATTGACTTTATCTCAAATAGGGTTTGCCTCAAGTTACGTCATTTTTGTTGCTGAAAATTTTAAAGAAATTTTGAATACAATTTTCAAAGATAAAGAATTTGGTATAGAATTATTTATTTTCCTTCAGTTATTATTATTTGTTCCTCTTTCATTGACTAGAAACATAGGAAGATTAAGTTTTACTGCATTGATTGCAGATCTGTTTATTTTCTTGGGATTGATTTACATTTACTTTGAATCATCAGCTCATTTAATAAGTAGTGGTATCTCAGAAAAGATTTCAATGTTTAAACAAGATACTTGGACTTTATTCATAGGTACGGCAGTTTTTTCATATGAAGGAATTGGACTACTCATCCCAATTCAAGAATCAATGGCAAACCCACAGGATTTCCAAAAATTATTAATTCTGGTGATTAGTATAGTCACTTGTGTTTTTATAACGTTATCTACGGTTTCGTATTTAAGTTTTGGTGATGATGTTAAAACTGTTATTTTAATGAATTTCCCAAGGGGACCAACAGCATTGACTATTCAACTTTGTTATGCATTGGCTATTTTATTGTCGACTCCGTTACAATTGTTCCCAGCGATTAAGATTTGTGAAAATTATTTATTCCATAAAGATAGAACTCCATGGCAAAATAAAATTAGAAGAAATTCTGAAGCTAGATCTTTGTTATCCAACAATAATGACCCATGGAATCCAACCAATTATGAATCGATTGTTTCTAATAATAACTATAACAATGCCCCTGGATCACCTTTAAAACCTTTGCTATCTGATGAAAGTCAAGCAATCTCAGAAGGTCTAATTAATCAAGAAGGAATTATGTCAGGTAAACAGGACTCCGGTATTAAATGGTTAAAGAACATTATTAGAGTGTCTATCGTTTTGTCTATGTGTTTGATTGGTTATTTTGGTTCTAGTAATTTGGACAATTTTGTTTCTTTGGTTGGTAGTTTTACTTGTGTTCCTTTGATTTATATTTATCCCCCTTTGCTTTATTTAAAGTGTTTTGGTGATGAAATCAGTATAGGTACGAAATCCATTAATTCTGCTATTTTGATAATTGGTCTGTGCTTAATGGCATATACCAGCTTCCAAACTATTTCCAATTGGTGATTAATATATTTGTCTTTGTTTTTGTCGCCCTGTTTAATTATTTTTTCTTTTACCTTTTTACATTGATTTTTTTTACTAGTTCATTCACATTCCACAATTGGTATATATCTAATAAATATGTTTTTATAAATAATCTGATGTATGAATAATATAAATAAATGAGGAACGAATAAAAACATGAAAGAATAATATAACGTAAACTTTAGTAATCTATCACATCAGTCGGTTCCTTTGCCGTTTGTAAAACGATATCCCAATTAGTCTTACTCAATACAAAAACTTCAACTATTGTTAAGATAGAAACAGCTAACAATAAGCCAGCCCATAAACCAACAACTTTCATATCCAAAACAAAGGCGAGAAAATAGGCAACGGGGATACCAATTAGGTAATAAGCCGCTAAGTTAAGAGCAGATCCAATATCTTGTTTACGCTGACTTCTTAATAACCCTGCACAAGTGACATTCAAACAATCAGCAAATTGCATAGCAAATGAAAGTGGCAACACCTTATAAATCTCTTTAGTAACTTCCGGATCATTTGTAAAGATTGCTGTTATTGGAATCATAAATATAGTTAAAACTCCAAAATTAAAAATACCTAACAATTCAGACACAATCATTAAATATTTGGTAGATTTAATTGATGCTTCTTTGTCACCTGACCCGATTAATTGGCCAACTCTAGTAGCTACAGCACAACCTAATGCAAATGGAATTTGAAACACTAATGATTCGATTGCAGAGCATAATGACTGAACTGCTAATTGTGTCTCGCCAAAGTAAGATGATGCCAAAGACATGACTTCAAATGCAAAATATTCAGCTTCAACAGCAATTAACGAAAAGAGTGATAAGTACATTTGACCGTATAGATTTGAAAATAGAGTTTTTCTTGAAAACCCTCCCCAGCATTGTTTACCGTCCACAAACATTATATAGGCAATTAAGATGAATGCCATTAACCAATAGGAAATTACAACGACTATTGGTGCTCCGATGAAGCCAAGATCACATGTAAACACAAAAATATAGGTTAAGATAAGACTTAACGGAGAAACAATAATTAAAGCATAAGTCGAAGCATGGAAAATCTTTTGAGATTGTAAGAAACGTTTACCTAATTCAAAAATTAATAACCCTGGAATACCCAACGTAACAATTCTAAGATAAACTTGGGCATGCTTAGCAATTTCTTTATCAGGTTGCAAATAATTCAACACAACCTCGGAATTCCAAGATAATATAACCATGGGAAACAATAAAATCAGATTAACAACCAAGTTCTTTTGGACAGATTCGCCAACTTGATGTAAATTACCGGCACCATATGCCTGGGGTCCATATGAATCAACGGCGGTAACAGATCCTTGTATTATACCCAGGTAAGTTATATTGGAAAACATAGTTGCTAAGGACGCCGATCCGAGCGCAAGTGTAGAAACTCGGCTTAAGATAAGTAATGGACTGACACTTAAGAAATATTGCAAGAAAAAAGTCACCATTAATGGGCTGGCTGTTTTGCTAATTGCCTTCATTTCTGATAAGAAAAATATCTTTTTATGGTCTGTTATCTCAGTAAGATCATTGACTCTTGTTTCCTGTGATATTGATCCATATGATTCCGTTGTAGAAACTGACTTTGGTGGACCATTGGAAATGGAAATTCTTTCACCAACCATTGTATCTAATAATTTTTCTATTGACTGTGGGCAAGAGTTGGGAGGGGGTATAGTTCAATAAGAAAGTTGACAACTTATACAGCTAGTTTGCAACCAGTAGGACAATTTGCCAAAACTGTTGAAGCTGCCTTGATAAGGTCCGCTTCTCCGGATTCGGAAGGTGTAAGAATAACGATTTTGATGAGATACTAACAATACCTAGAATAAATAACATATAATACGAAGGTAACAAGCATTTAGCCAAAGTTACAAAGAACCCATTTGCAGCTAATAATTCTCATTACCACCATATTAACTTTATAAAACTAGAACTAACGGTTGAAGGTTGGAGTACCGTTGATATGTCTTTCTTCACTTGTGTGCATTTTTTATTTGAAGCAGTTTGAAGTCTATGATGCATATCTTTTTTACAGAATATGGCACTAAAAATAATAGTGATATTGAATCCGTATTTCTCTTATTTGCAAATCGTAATTTTTTGGAAATAGCCGGTAGTTGGACTGTGATTTTCAATTAGAAGTTCTTATAACGAGAGCTTACTCTTTGGTATTGATGAATCATATAGGTCACTCTCGCAGGCTTATCTTTTGAAAATTTTCCTTGATAATTTCGATTTGGTGTACTCTTTAAGGTATAACTACAAAAACTTTATTGATATTAATACTAATGATAAGGACATAAACTAAAAGTCCGAAGTAGAGAAATCATGGGAAAGTGAGAACAATTGATGATCAATTGAAAAGAAGTTATGTAAGAGCACTGCACCCATTACCCCCGTTCCAGTAGTCAGCAAAGGAAAGAAAGATAAAATATTCTACAGTAATCTGATTAATTAACTTAAATGAGCGTAAATATTATATTATCAGCAACAGAACTCTATCTTTAAAAACATACAAATAAACAAAAGAGCTCACCAAATTCTTTTATCAGCCATTTCAAACCTAGTTACATTTTCCAAATTATCCGTAGTTTTCTTCACAGCCTTATTTATTCGGATCTCCTCTAACGAAGGAGGAACATTCTCATCTTGATCATATAACATCTTTCTAGCCGAATTAACATCACTTAAACTAACATTTGGAGCACCTGGTACATAGTCAGCCATTGGCTTATAAGCATGTTTTTGTCTCAGCATTTTATTTGACCATTTTAATAAAATTAATGAAAGAATTAGTCTAACAAACATCAATAAAGCCAGAGCGACGATGATTACTATTAATGTGATATAGCTGAATTCTTCTGTCTCTTCTGAGTATAAATAATGCTTCAACCAAGGTTGAACAGTCATTTTGTAAAATACAACAATTATTGCAAATATTGGTAATCCAGTTCTTTCAGCTAGCATATCAGGATATTCTAAATTTCCTGTACTACTGCTTTGTTGTGATGAACCTGATCCAGTTGGTGTCAGGAGTACAGACCTGAATGAATTCACGTAATCCATGGCCAACACTCTCATATACTTTCTATAAATCTTAGGCTTAATCTTATTGTATTTGGAAATATAAGCGTGCTTCATCCAATCGACTAAGATCTCAGAGCCTATCACGATGAACATTGGACCCATCAAAAATCCAATCCAGTCATTTAATTGTTTTGAAAAAGTCAAATGCGAATACCATGATCTTGGTTTCATACTATTGGATAACCCACTTCCTGAAGTAAACAATTGGAATAAATTTCTAGAGGAAACAATCATCAATGTTAACATTAGTTGGAATCTCTCATTTAGATCAGCACATGTAATTTGAAATAAACCTTCTCTTTCAGTTCTCTTAAACACGGCACTTTTCAATTCGGCGAATTGAGCAGAAAGAATTAAAGTTAATAAAGCATTGGAATATGAATTAATTGCAACATTCAATGCCATTATCTGAAAAACCATTACATAAGAATGGAAAACTAAATAGCAAACACTTAGAATCACCAGTAATATAAAATGTATGGTTTTGGTGTAATCTAAACTTGGAATATTATCGTTATTCCCACCTTCTTTTTCATTAGCTTCAAGTTTGAAAATGGACAGACGGAAAAGAAGTTTTGTGATATCTTGACCACTTGAACTTAATAACCTATCAGCAATGTCTAATGACCCAACCATGAAATATAACTTAACAGCAGTACCAGCCCTGATGTTATGATAAATCTTGCTTGAATCCAAACCTCGCAATAATAGCAAGCTACTGATCACCAAGAAAATGGATAAGAAATCATTTTTATGCTTCATGAACTTATAAAATATGGTTCTTCTATCGCCTGGAGTCAAGAACAAACTTCGTATAAAAGAATAGAAATGTAGCATCGATCTTAGTGGAATCATAATAGTCCATTTTAAAAACACGACGGTACAATAAAATATTCCAAAAGTCATGAAGTTTTCTAGATATAAAGGAAGTTTGACAAAATTAAGCAAAGCTTGTGAATCCAATTCAGCTGTATCATTGTTCACTAATTTCTTTAAATTCTCTTTAGCTGGATCAGATGAATTTAAATCCAACTCTATTTTTAATAATTGCCATAACGTTAAGCCTGTACCATGTTGTGGCCTTCCCGAAAGTGGTTCGCTTAAAGTGGGATGTAAACTGAATGACTCCTGGTGCTTTACTGTGTTGCTGATCGATCTTTTTCTAATTGTAGTAGATGTTGTGCTTCTGCCTCGTATGATGCCATGTTGTTCAGTGTTGGCAGAAGTCGAAGGCGACAGCGATGTTGGAACTGGTATATGCGTTGAATTGACAGAGGCATTCCTACTATTGTTACTACCTGCTGAAGTGGAGATATTTGAATTCTGATTTTGGCTTTGACTGATGGACGTTGCAGTTAGAGTAGGGTCCTTGGTAAAGGCAGAAGGCGCAGTCACGGGGGAAATTGGGGTGGAGATATCCCTGACTTCCAATTGGTCTAAAACTGGATGTCCTGATGCTGACATTGTATCTAGTATAGTTAGTAGGTTTAAATCCACAAAAAAACAGGGTGAAACCCAGCAAACCGGCAAAAAGTTGAACCGCCGTGTTTACGTCTCTGAGAGTTGTGCACATCAACGAATCTCAACGAATTAACTTATTATGGTACAAACTCACCCAGACTTTCTGCGCTAACACATAGTTAACCGCCAGAATAGTTCAATTAGACCGTCAATAATTCACCATATACTCTCTGATACACCTTCTCCCAGCTTGATTCAGACAAAACCACCATTTCCAGAACTCTATCCACACTCCATACAACAGTCATGGACCAGATCCATCAAAACACTGAAGTCGACGCCCAAACGGCCACAATTAAAGACCTTTTGGAGATCTTGCAGCCATATGAGTGCAAAAAGAACTTGGTACCCAAGGAAGCATCCCAGCTAACATACAAACTCGTAGAAAGACTAATGGAGCATAACTGCGATAGATACACTCTTCGGATCATCTCCAGGTACTTGTCCAAACAGGATTATGATGATCTAGTTCAGGAAAGAGTCATCAACCACTACTGTGGATATCCAGCTTGTAAATTCCAAGATCCTAGAAGAATCAAAGAGGTTCAATTGAATCAGCTAGTGTCGAGACTAAAATTACCTAGATCTTATAACTCAAAATACTGTTGCAAGAGACATTACCAATGTTCTGAATTTTATAAAAAGCAATTATCAGCAGATGCTTTATTTTCAAGAAACAATTTGAACCTCCCTTTTGATCATGCTAAGGCTCTCGAAACTGGTATTATTTTGCTTGACGACTATTTTGAAGTTAAAGAAGAAATGAGTGCTTCTAATACTAAAGTTGATGACATCATTGGCTTGTTACATGAAATGAGAATGGATGATCCTCATTTAGAAACGGATGAATTGATCGATAAGTTTACAAGCATCAAGATTGTGGAAAATCAAGGTATACAGCAATCAAGCAGGGTCTACGGAGATCCAGCTCTATGACGAATAAGTTTTAATCTAATGTTACAATTTAATTAATATATGTTATGAAGGAAACGATTTTATGTATATTTACAAAATGCTTTTCTATAGTTTTATTTACATGATTTGATATGCTTCTTAGTTTTTGTCTCTTTAAAGGCCAGTTTTTATACCAATGCTTTTATTTTTTTTTTCATTTATGCTTATGTTTTTAGCAAAATATTTATTTCTCACTGTTGCTTATTTTTTATTTTATTCTCTATTTGATTTTATGAATTTCTGAAACTCCTTATCAATGTTATATTTTTGTATTTTCCAATTTAATTCATTCCCAAATGGATTCTTTTTGAATTTTTCAGAAACTGAATCCACATACCCTTTCAATCTTAATGGATCTCTAAACTGATGCTCTTTTAATAATTCACCTAAATCATCCTCAACTATGTCAGTGTAAGCACCCAATTGGTTCTGTTCAATCAAAGCTAACATTCTTTTCATATTTTTTCTTGAATTTTGAAACATCTCATCAAATTTGGGTTTCAATTTCTGATAATACACATATTGCTCTTTATTAAATGATACGGTTGCATCTTCTATTTCTTTTATTCTTTCATCGATGTATTTATCAGAGTATTTGAAAATGAACATCCAGTCACTAGGTTCTTCATTCAGTTCGTCTTTTATACCCAATCTTTCCTCCCATTCCATTTCTTCTTTATATAATTGTAAATAATCATTCTTGTATCTTATACATTGATCTTTCTCAAGTAAATTACTATCGAACTTCTTTCTTTGATTACTAAAAAACCTATTATATTCAACAGGGGTTAAATACTCGTTCCATGGTGTGAAGACTAATGTCCCTGGCTTATAAGTAACATTAGAGCTTTTCAATCTTGCAGTTGAAGGTCTTGATAACTTCGCTGATAAATGTTTCAAGTACTTGTTTCTTTTAAAATGCAGGATTTTCGATATTAAGACTTGATTTATGAAATGTTGGTCTAGCTGGGATTTCCGGGGTATTAATCCTAGAAGTTGTCTTCTTTTAATAAACTCAATGGTCCAGCTCTTCATTTGTTTTTTCCTGAGATTAGTTTGAAATTCCTCTCTCGTAAGTCTTTCTTTCTCTTTACTCTCCTGTATCATTTGATTCAAATCAAGATCCAATCCGACTTCTTCTGATTCAACGTTGCCTTTCAATTTTCGCAATTTCGGACTCAACTTTAATAGTAATTTTTCATCAAGCTTTCCATATGAGTCTACAATTATATCATTCCAATATATGGCTTCTTTTAATCTATCTTCACAAACTATGGAGTTTTCCACCGCTCGTTGAGATCTGAAAGTATTTTGTATTTTGTTTATCAAGTTGATGTGAACCGATTTGTTAGGTAAAGTAGGTAAATGGAGAGCATTTCGGAGTATGGTCCGATATATTGTGAATACAGTGTGTTTATGAGAGGTTAACTCACTAAAATGAGTGATCATTGAAGTTTTGAAATCGTCTTCTTGATTAATATTTCCAGAATTTGATTGACCATTTGGTACAGTTATGGGTGATTGATTGTTGATTGCATAAGTTAAGTTTCTGTGACCGAAAACGAGAAATTGTATGGTGCGCCATTGGGAAGTGGCAAAGTAGTTGCGCCTTTTCAGCAGGGCTTGGTAAATTAAGGGGGATTTTTCTACAGATAGCAGAGTTTTAGAGAACGTATACAATTAGTAAAATTGGTGCGGATATAAAATCAAACTAAAATAGTAACTTGAAAAAAGAAAAAAGAAAACGAAACTAAAATCTCAAATATGTTGTCTTTGATCAGTATTATTATTTACTTTCGGTATGTTAGAAACCTTAACATCCCCTTTCTCATCGCATAATTCAATTTTTGGTTCATCAATTTCTAAATTCATAACTTGTTTATGTTTAATTTGACTAAAGCTTTCCATTGGCTTCATAGTATATCTGCCTGCAGCCAATCTGATAATTGAAGTTGGCATAATTAGCCTGGCAGTAGCAATTGTTCTTAGAATGGATTCAAATTTTAGTCTTCTTTCTGATTTTCTGGGTAATTGGGCTAATTCAGACTCTATAGGAGTTCCTTTAATAGCGACTAATCTGTTAATTGGTAATGATTCAGGGTGTGGAGTCATGTTAGATAAAGTATATAAAAATCCAATATGATCTTCTTCAGTTTCCCCCATGCCTAGAATACCACCAGTACAAGCTTTAATACCTGCATTTTGAACGTTCTTAATGGTTTTCAATCTTTCATCATAACTTCTTGTGGAAATCACTTTAGGATAATGCTCTCTCGATGTATCAATATTATGATTATATGCAGTTAAACCAGAGTCCGCTAAACTTTTCGCTTGCTCTTCATCAATCATACCTAAAGTGACACATGTTTCCATTTTCAATTCATCATTAATATACTTAACCATCTCACCAATTCTTTTCAACCCAGATTTTCTACCATTCATATCTCTCCAAGCAGCGCCCATACAAAATCTGGTGGAACCATTCAACTTTGCTTGTTTAGCCTTATCCATAACAACATCGAAGTTCAACATTTTTTCTGCCTTCAATCCAGTGTCATTCCTAGATGATTGAGCGCAGTATTTGCAGTCCTCTGTACAACCACCAGTCTTAATCGACAATAACGTACATAATTGAACTTCAGAAGGATCATTGTTTTTTCTATGCTGTGTCTGAGCTTGGAAAATAAGATCCATTAAAGGGGTATTGTAGATTCTTCTAATATCCTCTTTAGACCACTCATGGATTGGTTTGATGCTGATAATGCTACTTGAATAGGATTATCCTTTTCGATAGTCCTGACAATTGTACTCAGACTTCTTTTCGAATATCTTAACATTGCAGTTTACCAAAAAATTATAGGTTTATATGAATCTTAAGAGAAAATGAAAATGGAGGGGAGACAGTAACTGGTGGATCAAAAAAAAAAAGGGGGGATCAGTTCTCAACTCGTCTGAGACTCTGAGTGCAACCAACCGCCGTTGGGCGCTTTCAAATTCGAAAATTGAATCATCTGAATCATCACCACTGTGGAGGTCGATAGACGCGACTATGTTTTGGTCGGTGTATTGTCCGCACCTGAATGACCCCTTACAAACAAGATGATCCCCTTAACTTAACTCTCAGCCAGTAGATTTTAAAAGTAGTAGTAAGATTTCCTGTCCTAGTATATCTTAAATAGCTGGGCCGAGAAACCTAGAAGCTGTATGATTCACAGACAAGCAATTATTGGTCTATAAATTGATCTCAAGTTCCTCTTTGACTCGAGTCTTACAATGACAACCTTATACTAGAACTTTTTTTTTGCACTTCATTTCATTATAATACAATATGAATGAGGAAAAGCATAGCATCCTACAAGCCAAAGTTTTGGCTACCAACGTTCAAAGATTCATGAAAGACAGAGATAAAAATAGTCTCAATTGGGAACAGACCATAAACGAAGTTGTTAAGTCAGTTGTTGCTATTCATTTCTCAAATGTTGAAGATTTCGATACCGTTAGAGCAATTTGTACTTCTCAAGCGAGTGGATTTATTGTTGATTCTGAACTGGGTATAATATTAACCAATGAAAATGTTGTCGGACCTGGCCCTATCATTGGTCATGCAATTTTTAATAATCATGAAGAAGTAGACCTAAGACCATTATTTAGAGATCCTGTTCATAATTTTGGCTTTTTAAAGTTCAATCCAAAAGATATCAAATATATGGAATTACAGCAACTAGAATTAAGACCAGATTTAGCTAAAGTTGGTTCTGAGATAAAAGTCATTGGTAACGATTCCGGTGAACACTTATCCATTTCATCTGGTGTTATTTCAAGGTTGGATAGAAACTCTCCAAACCCCAGCTATTTTAACACTGAATACATTCAAGCTGCTGCTTTTGCATGCTATGGTTCAGCAGGATCTGCTGTCGTCAACATTGATGGCTTTGCCGTTGCTTTACAATCAGATGGCGACTGGGGTTCGGCTATTAATTTCTTTTTGCCTGTATCTAGGGCATTAAGGGCACTAAAATGTTTACAAAATAATCAGCCAATTACAAGAGGTACCATTCAAGTTCAGTGGAAGTTAGAATCTTATTCATTTGCAGAAAAGATGGGATTCACTCCAGAAGCCGAAAGTAAGATGAGAAATAAATTTCCTTCAATTCATGGTATTTTGATTTGCTCAATTTGTCTTCCAGGAGGGCCATGCGATGGCATGATTAAAGAAGGTGACTGTCTAATATCTATTAATGGCAAATTCATTTCAACGTTTATTACTGTTGATGAAATTTTAGATTCGAATATTGGAAAAGAAATTGAAATCGTAATTCAAAGAAGTGGAAAAGATCTAGTTATTAAATGTGTTGTTCAGGATTTATATTCTATTACCCCAAATAGATATTCAAAAGTATCTGGATCGGTAGTTCATGATTTAGGTTATCAAGTTGCTATGTCATTTGGAATTGCAGTCAAAGGAGTCTTTCTACCTCAAGATAAAGGATGTTTCGGGGATTTATACTTTGAATCGCTTATTCTTTCGATCGATCATATTGCAACCCCAAATTTAGACTCATTTATTGAAGTTATGAAAAGAATAGCTAACAAATCATATGTTGTGGTGAGATACCGTAGATTATTGCATGGAAACAGTCCAACTTCCTCATCAACGGTTTTCATTAACAAAGACTGGGGTCATGATCTTAAACTTGCTACATACAACGATAACACCGGATTAATGGATTTCACCAGTGCTATATCCGAACAACTATGCCCAGCGCCACCTACCCCTAAATTTGTCAACTTCGTTGACTTGCCAGTTGAAAATGTTAATTTGAAAACAATTACTCATTATTTTGTGACGTGCACGTTCGCCTCATTTACAAACGACTACGACCGCTATTCTGGAAGTACTAGATCTGGTCTTATCATTGATTCTGAGAATGGTTTTGTAATTGTATTTAATTATTCTTTCTCAGATGAAATGTTTGATCTATCTTTGAATTTTGCTGAGTATACTCGTCTCCCAGGTAAAGTTGTATTCATCCACCCGACTAAAGGTTATTTCATTGTGAAGTACGAGCCTTCCTTACTTCTACCTGTCATTCAATCTCCAAAGTTTACCGATGTTCATCTCAAAAGAGGTGACAAAGTCTCCCTTATTCGTTGCACTTCTAGTAAAAATTTGGTTGTTACTGAGAATAAGGTTATTGATATTGAGTATTTCAATACTGAAAACTTTTCAAGTTTACCACAAGTTATAGTTGATTCTGATAGTTCTGAAAACAAATTTGGGTTGTTGGTGGATAGTGATAATGGTACATTCAGGGCATATTCAGATTTTGGATTTCTGTATAATGCTACTAAAGCTAAATATTTTGATTTCACTGATATATTATGGGAGTTGAGATTTTTAAAACAGGAAAGGTGTTCTCCAAGTGTTAAATTTATTGACGCCGAATTTTCTGGTTGTACTGTTTTGACGGCCAGAATGAATGGTGTCTCTGATGAATGGCTTACTAAAATTGAGGACGAATGTGTTGGAAAAGTTGAAATTTGGTATGTTTCACGTGTAGTTGTCGGATTAGATAATCTACCTACATGCTCTTTCAAAGAAGACGACATTGTTCTATCGGCCAACGGTATGATTATAAGTAATTTTAGAAATATAGAAGCGGGTATTAAGGATTTAGATTTAGATCAAGATTATATTGCGTTTGAAGTTGTTAGAGATAAGAAAGTTATGAAATTAGATATTAAACTTTCTAACTCAATTTCAGGGGGTTATATGACTTCCAAAATAATTTCCTGGTCAGGAACTAGGTTACAAATTCCAAACCGTATAGTTAGAAGATCACTTGAAAGTTTACCTTCCCTAGTTTATTGTGAGTTCATCCAGGAGGGCTCACCAGCTGAAGCTTGTTTTATTGAAGAAGAAACTTTCATCACCCATCTCAATGAAGTTCCAACAAATACACTCGAAGATTTTATCCATGTTGCTAAAGGTATTCAGGATAATACCTTCTGTAAACTGAGACTTGTTGATGCTAGTAATGTTCGCAAAGCTGTTGCATTGAAAGTCAATTATCATTATTTTCCAACTGAAGTGATGACCAGAAATAGTGATGGCGAATGGAAAGTGGAAACAATCTAAATAGTGTGTTTTATGGCGCTTACTCTTTTGTTCTGAATACCTACACTTTTATGTGTGCATTTTCCTGTATTTATAGCTTTTCTGAAATACATATTCAAATATATATTTATCAAAGAGCCAAAATAATCAAAGTAAAAATGAGAGGTCTCTCATTTACTCTGTAACTAAACTTAAATATCAGAGATTTGATATGTAATTCGCTTCGTTGTTGACATTTCGTAAAATATAGTGATAGATAAACCAATACTGTCTCAATTAGTACCAAAAATCGATTATGGTTGACATAGCAAAGAATTCTAAAAATAAAACAATAACATGGTGAAATGAATGACTGAACATTAACATCGAGAGAATACAGTATACATAGCGGTTTATTAGATGACAATAGATCATTGCATACTTTCAGAGGAAAAGCGGGCCCCAGAGTTAGTAGAAGCGGAGGTGGGATTCTCTGCTTGATACGCTTGTTGTTCTTGAATACTATAACTATCTTCATTCTCTTGATTACCTCGACCAGTTAGATCACTAGCTTCATTTGAGTTATTAGCATCGGCATCTTGTGCATAACCACTATTGGCAGGTATCTTGATACCTCTATTGACTTCTTTATCATTGTCCATATTGAAAGGTTGTCTGCACATTGGACATAAACCTTTTGCAGTTTCCGTTTCTAACCATTTCCAGATGCAATGCATATGAAACGCGTGTTGACATTCACCAATGACTAGAAACAGTTAGTATTAATTGTTTCATTTAATATAGTGATGATTTGAAAAAGTGAAGAGAAAAAGCACATACCTAACGGACATTGATCACCTGGATATTTGCATGATGGGCAAGTACCATCAAATGGAACTCTGCAGATACCACACATCTCATCATCTTCAACATCCCAATGCCAAGAGTAAACAGCATAGTATCTATTGACCTTGATCCTCATCGCTTCTGATGCAATGTCTATCTCTTGATGGTTTTAGTTTTCTTCTTGCAACCTGAAACATCACAATCTCCAGAAAAGTTGCCCGTTTGTTTTGGTTTCGTTTTTTCGTCTGTGTTGATCCAATCTTGAGAGTTGTGCGGCGCGGTTTTTTTTGCAGTCTCAAAATTTTTTATTTTTTGTGAACTTCTTTATTAGATTCTTTAAGCATCTGTTTCAGTGACTAACCACACTCAAAACCATATTCAGTAATGTCTACTAGAAAGTGGATTGATAAAAAGAAAGCTCAAAATTTTGCCTTAGTGCACAGATCTCATGAAGATCCATTATTCTTCAGCGAAGATGCAAGTGACAGAGTCTTTGTTCCAATTTCCAAAAGTAACAAGCAAAGAAATCAGAAAAATGATAAACATGTTAGATTAGAAACGCAAGATGATATTACAATAGATTTAGCAGAGGATCTCGAAAGAGGAGCCATTAGAAAGAATGAAGGTGAAGCGGCTACTTTCGGTATCACTTATGATGATTCTCAATATGATTATATGCAACATTTAAGACCTATAGAAGATGACGGTAAAGGTATTTTCATCGCCAAGCCAGGAAAGAAATCAGGAACAGGTAAAATAGATCAAATTAAAATTAAAGAACCGGAGAAAAATGTTTTGCCTGCTGACGCCATGCCATCTCAAGAAACAGTTAAGTTTGATTACCAAAGACAACAAGACGTTCCTGATGAGATCAGTGGGTTCAAACCAAATTTGAATTCAGACTTGAGAGAAGCCTTAGAGGCTCTAGAGGACGAGGCATATTTGGATGAAAAGTATGATGTTGACGACGGTGACGTTTTCGGTGAATTACTGGGACATGATGAACAAAAAGAAATTGGATTAAGAGAATATGAGGAACTAGACGATTACGATGACGAGGACTGGGATCTTGATGAGTATGATGATGAATATGAAAAGTATGATTCTGATAACAATATAGGTGCAAACTTTAATTGGGAAAAAGATTTCAGTAAATTCAAGAACGCTCAATCAAGAGGCAAAATATCAAACAACTGGGATACTGATGATGAATTTGATTCTGAAGCTGAAGCTGAAGAAGAGCAAGAAGATGATTTTGGCGAATTGCCAGATATACAGAATTCTACTTTGAAATCAAATAATAATAAGAGTTCTAAAAAGAAAGCCAGAAGAAAAAAAGGTGCAATGACTGATACTTCCTCATATTCTATGTCTTCATCTGCTCTTTGTAGAACGGAACAAATGACAATTATTGATGATAAGTTTGATGTTCTGAAAGAAAAATATGAAGAAGAAGAAGAAGACGATTATGAACCATTTGACTTTAATAATGAAAGACCAGATTTTGCTGGTATGATCGATGATTTCTTAGATAACTATCAATTAGAAAAAGGTGGTAGAAGATTAGCTAAGAAGGATACCGAAGCTGAAAAGATTATGAAAGCTGCTGATTCTGCGTCGAATACTAAGCTAGCAGCTAGAAGAAAGAAAGGTGGTGCTACTGCTTTAAGGGGAATAACTAGAGATATTTCTAACCTTTCCGTGTAACATCAATTATTATTTAATTAATCAGCATTGTTTTTCTTTGTTTTTTGTACATTTATTGTTGAATTTAATGAACATTTGGGATAACTAATCAATTGTAGGAGTGTAACTGGCACTTTGCTTATGGCAGGTTCACACCCCAAAATATGCAAAGCGATTTACAAAAGAGTCAAAATAAATCCCCTTTTTATATTATAAATCTGCTATATCAAACAGCGAATGCGTAGCCAAAATACACATAGAAACCTACTCTATCATAAGCATAACTAATTCGAGCGACTCGACCCAAAGATCGATCGACGTCGATACCTGCACAGCCCTGGTTCTCAAATTTTTTCAGATATTTTTTTCTTAGAAAGCAATTAAAAGATGATTTGGTTATTTGCCACCTCCCTAGTACTTTTCATATAAAAATAGATAAGATAAATTCAAGATGGTTAGAAAATTTAGAACATTGGGAGATGAAATTACAGACGAATTAATAAAGCCTAAAAATAGAGATTATGATATTGAAGATGCCGAAATGAATAATAAAGATGATCATAGCTCTGAGGAAAGTGGGATTGAAAGTGATGATGATGAAGCTTTGAAAAGAGATCATTATGTGAAGCCACAAAAGAGTAAGCTCAGAGATTCTTCTATTATATTAGGTCAAAAGTATAAAGGTGAAGTTACTTCTAGATCTGCTTTGTTTGATGATGAAGCGGAAGAAGCCAGCGATGATCAAGACGATGAAGATGATTTTGAAAGTGAGACAGGAAGTGAAATTAGTGAAGAAGGCGACGAAGATCAAGAAATTGAAGAAAGGGAATCTGGTACTGATGATGAAAATTTATTAGATGATGTTACAGATAGTGAAGCAGAGAATGAAGAGGAAAATTCTGATGATGATGATGAGTCCAGTTCTGAAGATGAAGATGAAAGCATTAAAAGAAATCAACTAACTAGGTTACTTGAGGAGGAAAAGAAACAAGTGATATCGAGGTTATCTAACTCTGCTAAAACAGATGCCTTAAAAGGTTATGCAGTTACACAACAATATAGATTATTTGATAAAATACTTGACTCAAGAATTAAATTTCAAAAAGCAGTGACTAACTCAAATCAATTACCAGTTGATTCGAAAGTGTTCATAGAAAACCAAACCAAATCATCAACTAAAAGATTGGAACAAGCCGAAGATTTATTATACCAAGTG
Organism: Ambrosiozyma philentoma; assembly: GCA_003707675.3. Lineage (NCBI taxonomy): Eukaryota > Fungi > Ascomycota > Pichiomycetes > Pichiales > Pichiaceae > Ambrosiozyma > Ambrosiozyma philentoma. The sequence continues at coordinate 36,891 of PPKZ03000053.1, forward strand.
CTCGATAAAGTGATAAATATAAGAGCTAAACTATATAACGAAAATAATATCGTTAAACAGGAAATCACTGTCAATCCAAAAAAGAGAAACTTAGATTCATATTTGTCAGAAAGCAATAAATTAGATGATGTATTAGAATCATACAAGAAAAATGTTTTACTGAAATGGTCTAGTAAAGTTCAAAGTGCATCTGGTTCCGCTGCCTTAAATTCCAGTAAATTTAAAACTATTAATCAAAACAACTATGTTCAAGTTCAAAGCACATTGCAAGACATGGACAGGCTAATAAAGAGAACTAAATTAAACAGAAGAAAGATCAAACCAATGGGTTATGTTGCACCAGAATTAAAATTGGCAGATGATGACGAAGAATTAGATTCCGAAGAAGAAGAAGTCAGAAAGGAACAAGCTAGATTAGATCAATCATTACAAGAGAATGAATATATCTTTGATGACGAAGATTTCTATAGAGTTTTATTGAACGACATGGTTGATAAAAAGATTTCAGATAAACAAGCTACTTCGTCAGCTGCAATTGTTACTTTAAGCAAGAACAAAGTTCATAAGAATTATGATAGAATGGCAACTAAAGGTCGTAAATTGAAATATACCGTTCAGGAACCATTACAATACTTCGAAGCACCAAGACGTAAGGCTTACAGATGGAATGATGATCAAATTGATGAACTGTTTGCTTCTTTGTTGGGCCAAAAGGTCAGCATGACAGAAGAAAGTGATGATGATAGCGGTGATGAATTGGAAACTAAAGAAGAAATTGTTGCTATCAAGAGTTCTGGTTTAAAGTTGTTTGGCTAAATGTGTATTGTGTAATTTAATTAGAGATAAATAAAATGAGCTTTATTTTTAAGTACGATGGGCGGAACCATCTTGTAAGTAAGCATTATCTTAACTGGCTGTTCTTGAAAGTGGGATCGGATGGAAAGAAAGCAAAATGTGCCGCTAAGAGCGCTCACAGATTTTGTTCGGCAGATGTTTTTATTTTATTTGGTGAGTGTTATCAATCAATCTCCAGCTTTTCAGAAACATACGCTTTCAAGCTCTTGCCCAAGCTCAGTCAATTATTTTATTGTGTGGTGCTTGATTTATCTCAATTCTCTTAATATTATACTCCTTGATTTCCAATGGATATGCCTAAAGAGCAAGAAAACTCCACACGAGAGTCAACTCCGCCTGGACAACACACATCTCCATCCCAAACTCCACCAGCTAGTACTCCTTCTAAAAAGTCCAAAAAGAGCAAAAAGAAAGGGAAACGGGGTAAGAAGAATAACAACACACCTCCTTGTGAACTACCACCAGCTTCAAAATATGAGAGCCCTACTTCTGCTGATGTTGAAACTTCTACAATCCCAGAGATACCGAGTACTAAGACAGAATCAGATGAAAACATAGTGAAACCAGGTGTTCCAACTATAGAGAGACCAAATATAGACATTAGCATACCGATTGAAATAGGTGAAGAACAATATAAGGAGATTGAGAGTCAAACTAAGGAATCTGAAAACTCTGAGAAGGCTGAACAAATCCCTACAATAAGAAATACCAGCCCCCATGGTATTTCTGAGGAGGTCATCACAGAAGATTTTAATAATACTAAAAGCAAAAATAGCAGCTCGAACCCCGAATTTGAAATTGAAATTAAAGATATCGCTCAACCATCTGGAATTGAGACTGAGACTGGAATCTGCTCTCAATATAAACCTCGAGAAGTTACACATCGTAAAGATCAACATCTAGATGCCAAAGACCGAGAAGCAAAGACTGTAATCAAATCTGCAGATGATTTCAATCCTGAAATTGCGGAAGGTAAAGAACTGTCATCTGAAAAAACTGGGGTACTTCTGTCAGAAGAACACCAAACGGAGCCGGTTCAAGCAATTGAAGAACCACAAAATCAACCAATTTCAACAGAAATACAAGTCTCCCCTGGTCCATATTCCCTAATAGACCTGATAAAAGACATTCCACTTAAGAATTCAGATATTCCAGAATCAGAGAAGGCGACTATCACCTGTATCGAAGCCTGGGAACTCAATATTTACATAGGTACAAGTATAGGAGAAATAATACATATGTATAAAATAGATGATGAATTAGGATACATACAGATATCAAGACAAAGATTCAGTAGTTCTAAACTTCGGCCAATATCCAAGATGTTATTATTACCAGAAATGGCCAAGGCTTTAGTCCAATGCGGTTCCACTGTTAGTGCTTATGTCCTGCCTGAATTATCCCCTGCCAATATTGGTAAAATTAGAGATGTGATGGATATGTCAATTGACTATAATGAAATTCAGTTTGACTCAAATAAACATAATTATATAACTCCAATCGATCACATTAATGGTGATGTCTTTGTTAAAGCTACCATATTTGCTAAAAAATCAATCAGGTTAATTAGAGTGTTTGATGAAGGTATTAAATTGTTTAAAGATGTTCATTATCCTCATTCAATCAGTGGTGTCCAAAGATCAAATTATGCTGCCGTGGGTACTTATACAAATTATGATTTAATTGATTTAAATCAAGTTCAAAAAATTCCTTTATTCCCATTAACTGCAACACCACCAACTGAAGGAACTTCCAAACAAGATAGAATGTCTCCATACATTATACCAGTTGGGAAGTCTGAATTTTTGATGACTTGTGGTTCAAGTAAGACCGATCCTGCTATTGGTATGGTTGTGAACTTAAATGGAGATGTTAGTAGAGGTACTCTTGCTCTTGATAGCTATCCAACTTCTTTAGCTGTTGATTTTCCATATGCGTTGAGTGTTTTCAATGATACATCTTTGAAGCTTTACTCTTTACATGATCAATCTGAATCTCAAAGTATCACGTTTCCAATTAACTCTAGGATTAAGGTTAAATCGGTGAGTCACATTTTCGAATTAAAAGATAAACACCTTGCTGAGGAGCTGACCCGAATACCAATGGTTTCAAAAATGACCCCGGAGGAGGTTGAAAAAACGGCAATTGAAAATGATGTGGCTTTAGAAAACACTTCTGTTGAATCATCTTGTATTGTTTATGATGAGTTAGGATCATTGGTTCAATTAATGAAACCTCAAACGAGAATAGACAGATTGTTATCCATTTATGAAAGTGCTGATACTAGAAACTCTCAGTTCGTGTTTGATGAACTATTAGATGAATTGAAGCAAGAAAAGGATGGGAAAAAAGGTGTTTCTGGAAAATTTACTTTGACATTATTAGGTCTTCTAACCTTGAAATTTCATATGTTTGATCAATGCTTTGAGATATGGTGTAGGAATTTTAAATATATTGATCCTCGTATATTGATTTACGTTGTTTATGGTGAAGAAAATATTCAGGGTTCAGTTTGGCAGTTTCAAGGATTGATTGATAAAGTTGAATCTGTTAAAGAACAGTACTCCAATCTTTATGATTCTGTAGCTGGTGAAGTTGAAGAATTTCTAAAACTATTTTTGAATACAGTTATTGATGTTGGAATGTTCAGACATGATGCGGAGGATATAGTGAAAACAGCAGAGCTGCAATTATTAAAACTAAGTTTATCAACAGACAGCACTTTGACCGCACTCCTAAAAGAGATTAAGTACAGTTCTAAGGAAGCAGTCGAAATTTTGTTGATTAATAAGAGGTATTTCCATTTAGCTAAATTTTATGAGCAACTAAGAGAAAATAAACAATTTTTGTACTATTGGAAAGGTTTAATTTCTGGAGAATATAAAGATGAAAAGTTTGATAAGAAGTGTCCTAATATTGATAAGCCTATACGATATTTAATTAATTATTTAGTTGCTAACTGCACTGATGATTCCCCCTTAATATGGAAATATGGTGAATGGCTACTTACTAGTTACCCTAAGTTTGGGTTTGAGTTATTCGCCGACAAACATTTACAAAAGATTGATGTGAGTGATGTTAAGATATTAAATCTATTAAATAATCAAAAGGATATCAAATCCAAGTATTTGGAGCACATGCTTTATGTTAAAAATGAAAAGCAGTTTATGGGTGATTTAATCATGGCAGACATGGAAAAATTGAATGAGCTACTTAATGAAGATGATTCAATCGCAAATAAACTAGACTCTAGTTGTTCAAAATACATTAAAATGACAATTCCAAAGATAACGATTTATAAGTTCTGGGAGTTAGAAAAGAATAGATTTGGAAATGTTGAATTGCCACGGATCATAGAAAATATATATAAAAATTTGGGATTAATAAATAAGGATACGATATCAGTTTTAGGTCAAGAAAATATCGTAGATGCTTGTTTAAAGATACTATCTGCTTCTACATTTAAAGACAGATTTCCACTTTTAAATATCATACTGCACTTTAAAAAAGCAAATTACGAACAGGTAATTTCTAGTTTCTGTGGTATTCAAGATTTTACAACAGCTGAATTGTTTGCAACTACGTTAAGGCTTCCTCTCTCTATTTCATCTGACTTTGCTAAAATAAGAAAAGAGCCAGAATTAGCTCTCACCCTCGGACAACAACGAACTTCAGAATTACTTCTCATGCAGATATTTGATGTTTACCTAAGAATGGATCACAGTTACTTAATAGAATCATTTTTGAACAATTATAATTTATTACAAGATGATACTGCTATCTCTAGTTCAGTTTTAGACAAAATGGACAAGTTTGTTGAGTTGCTTGAAAGGGTCCCTGATAGTTTTCCATTGTCTCAATTACAGGGATTCCTGATGAGAAGCATAATTGATTTTCAAGATCATAGTGATGAGTTATTGTTGACTAAAAATTTGACTAGATCTTTTAATTCTAATACGAGTAAGTTTTTAGGAGCTCTGGAAAGGAGTAAATGTGATGGAATGGATAACAATTCTGTTTCGCAACACTAAAGCAATTGCTTTGCTTAGTTTGTTTGCTATATGTATTTATTGTTGTAAATATCTTTTTTCTATATAGTTAGTTATGTACCTTTGAGCTTTCAGAAGTAGATGTTATATTAAATAAACCAAAAACTAATAACGAAGATGCCTCCTCCAGGTGTCAGTATGTTTAATATACTGTTTTGCCAAAGGTATGGTATTCTGTAGCAGACTTCTTTCCCACTTGCCAACGACTATCATTCTGGGAGAATTGTCTCAAGCGCAATCGGCGTCATACAATTAAACAACCATAATTTGTACAATATTAGATTGATAGGTGTTTTTTGTGTCCGTGATGAGATTACTTTCAAAAAGGAGTTCTTGGGTTTATGTTTCGTATTTGAAAGGATATTTCGATGTCAAAAACTTAGCAAGTCTTCACGAAGCTTTTGCTAAGTTCAATTCATATGACCAATGAGAGAATCAGATGGTTCTCGTGGGCCTTCTTCCATTATTCAAGCGTCTTAATAGATACCTTAGGGGTTTGGAGGTTGTAAACAAGAAAATTCTAAATCAGTTGTTGAAAGCGTTACTTTTGGGAATTCAAAACATATTTGTAGTCAAATTTTGAATACTTAGAAGTACACTTACTTGATATCTTTACATCCATAATCTATAATCCGAAATATTTTGAAATCGCTAAAATTAAATTTAAGGTATTTCGTTACAAATTATCTTTGATATCCAACTAGGATGAAGGGATGAAGTTTACAGTGACTTTAGATCCGGCAAATAAATTTTCATGATTCCCTGCTTAAAGTTTATGCAAGGCTAGCAAGTCAAAAAAGTCTGTATTAGTGTATGTGTATCACTAACAGATACTTGATACTTCAGAATGACTGGAATAATGTTCATGCCGCTAGATTTGATTTAAACTTCGAAGGTATCTAGTTAGCCATGTTGAATCATCGTGTCGGCATATAAAACTGAAATTTCGGGGGTTCTAGATTCATGAACGTACAACTTAACAGCTACCTCTGCCTTAATATACTGTAGAGAAGGTGGGACAACTCATGATGGCAAAATACAGGGTATCCAAGAAAACTATAGACAACAGCCAGGGAGAGTCAAAACCCCCAAGTCTATATACACAGAAAACGCTTCTCGTCTATCTCTCGATGTAAAGTCTTCGAGAACCCGAATCTTATCTCCCAGCCAGGCTTTCCCCCCCTTTAAAACACCCCTTTGTATGGGAATCAGCCCTGCCATACCCTTGCAACCCTTCAACTTGGGATTCAGCACCACTTCACAACTGGGAAGTTATCTGCCAAGTATGGGAATCACAAATTCCACCGCCTACTAGCCCAAAATGGCCGCTTGTTTGCATCTGATCCAAATGCCACTACTGCATCAATGTGCACAAATCGATTTTCAAACCTTACTAAAAACGGACACGAACCTGGCGTTTATATAGGAACTTGATCTCATAGGATGCGGAACATTTATGATCACTTCCCTGCATAGTACTAACTGTATTATTATTGATTAAAATCGGGTTTGCAACTATGTAGGCTAACTCCTTCGGATGGTCAAGTTGAGTTGAGGGAAAACCATAGAACATGGAGGAATAGTCGGACCATCTCACAATGCAGTGGATGCAGAAGACTATTAGTTTGCGTAACTAGAGCAATATTTGTACTGATATATAAACCAAATTAGAATGGTTAAATAAAAGACAGAAGTAAAAGTTCTATTTTCTAGAATGTAGGAAGATGACTCAAATGAGTTAAACAAAAAATTAAGTCAGTAGATAGAGATATTTTTTATTTTTCAAGCTGATTCATGCTGATGAAAAACTAGGTGTCAAGCTAAGTTCAACACTCTTTCCTGAACGTTGAGTTAATGCTCCATCATTATTACAATGTTTCTTGCCTGGAAAAGTCTTGAAAACTTCAAAGAACTAAATCTGGCTCTTCGTACTCCTCTCTACGTTTGGGTTCTTTAGATTTAGTCACGGTTGTAGCCTCAGATCTCTGCACAGATTTTGACTCAAGGATCTTTTCTCCTCAACTTTCTTCTTCCCTCTGGGATTTAACCTTTCCAGCTTTCATTTCGGCTTCGGGGTATTTTTCTGCTTTTTCGAGTTCTTTTTATTAGATATGAGTAAACACTTAAGCAAACATTCCGGTACAAAAACTGAAACTTTTCATGGTAATCATTAAAAGCATTGGTTCTTTCAGCAGATTTTGAAAAGTGAATGTGTGTTGCCTCACCAACTTTGAAGTACCACCACTTGTGGCAGTTAGTTTATTTTTACCACCAGCTGTTTGAAGATTTAACAATCGAGTGGATTGAAGAAGTACAACCTTTTCAATACGATGGAAAATCTTTAATATCAAAGCTATAAATCTCAGAAGAAAATTGCAATGAACTGTCATCAAATCAATACATTCAGGCATATTAATCGCAGACGTAAAATCGCATAGCTTAATCTAGTTTAAATAAGCATCATAACATCCTTTATTTTTGATATTATCATCATAGAAATCTAACAGACCAAAACCTTTATTCCCTTTAAGGTCCGAATTCAATTTAGCCTTTCCTAATACGTTACTATTTAAATTTTTTTGAGGTCCAGGATGTTTCTTAATTATGGCTTTCAACTTGGAGTTGTTTTCTTTTAATTCCATTGTTAGAATGGAGTTTTTCCTACCATATTGAGACAGTTGGCTGATTGAAGTATTTCTACTTTCTTTTCAGCAAATTGACGAGATAGCTTAAAGAGTAGGATGCTTGTATTGCTCAAATTAGCAAACAGTTCCACAAGCTTACTCTTTGAATTGGCGTTTAGTTGAAACTTAACGGGTCGACTAAATGTATTACATAATCGAAATCTGTATAGTAACTTGAACATTAAGCAGACAACTTAAACAGAAACATACAATAACCTTTCATTTTTCCAGCTGCCAGTGAAAATATCAACCTACCAGACGACAAACTTAGTTGAGCACATTTCCTTTGAGGTTTGCCAGTGTTTAAAGAATTGCTACAATGTTTTTGGTTGGGGCTTCCCTAACAACTTAAACCACCTCGATATCCGAGCCTATATCTTCATGTTTAAGCTAGAGTTCTTCAGATCTCTTGACAACTTTGGCATCAGATCTCGTCAACTTTATTATTATCTCCGATATAAATTTTCCTCTTAGGTTCTCCTGTGTTCGTTTTGGCTTTGGCTTTGGCTTTGGCTTCTGCAGCATCTTGGATCGATCTCTTTTACCATGTTATTTTCAATCATACTAGCCAAAATAGTAGACCTATTGAAGAAATCATTATCGCAATTCAAAGCATTGATTATTTCACCCGCTTCCTCAATATTATTACATGTATACTGTAACAACTTTACTTCACTCAGTTGGCCCAGTTCCTTTGTGTACTCACATTGCGTAGTATACTAACTTTAGTGAATTGATCAAGTAATGCTATCCAAATACAATTCAGTATTGATTCCAGCATCTGGAATATCATTTAGTAATAAATCAATGGTGGATTCAGGTCTACTAATAATATGCATACTTTGGTATAACTCAACTTGCTTTGTAGATTGAATATATATCTTTATCTTTATCTTTAATAGAAACCCTTCAAACAATTATCATCACCCTCAACTTCTGTATCTAGTATTAATGCAGTTTCGTATGATTCATTATTATCAAATACTGTACTTGCACATTTCTCTTCGAATTCTTCCTCAAATTCCGAATGAGCAATTTTAATATCATTCATCTCTTTTGGATTCATATTTGCAATGAACACTTTGCTAAGGTATGCTAACATATGCTAACATACGCTGGCATATCTGAATCAATCCAATCATGTATCTCGTTGACATGCCTATTATTTAGTGAATGTATTGAGCATGGCAATAATATAGGGTGTACTGTTCTGTAAGCAAGTTGAGTTGAGTTAACTTCTAGTTCCATGTTAGGCGATAGTCCAGACAGTAATGTTAGCATAACATCTCTGCACCAGAGAATACACCAGCCTTGTACCAGCCTCCTGCGCCTAGAAATTCGGTTTAACGGCCGGTGACTAATGGACTGATCTCTTCGAGATCTAATTCGTGGGGATTTCCACACTAAAACCTTCTCTGGGCTACAACCTCTTTTATAAACAACTCACCATTTACAAAATTAATCTAGGCCAGAAAGCAAGCTGACTGTCATTAAAACAACAGCCAGCTATCAAAAATACCCATGTTGAAACAATCAGTCAAATTGAACGAGCTGGCCTCGAGTATAAATGGATTATCTCCATTTCATAAATATTCAAGACTATTGAATGAACAACATTTTTATCAAAACTCGATCATGCTACAATGGTCCGAGCGAACCGTCCACCCAGTTACATTACGACAGCTTGCTAACTTCGGTAAGAAGCTAACTAAATCAAAATTAATAAGTGGTGCCAACTTTGTTAGGACTGAAATTCCGACTAGATTAGCATTAAAGATTAAAGAACTTCAGAGATTGGATATGGAAGTGAGCAATAATTTTCATTTAAGACAAGTTTACGAAAGTTATTATCATTGTTTTAATTCATTTAGAAGAATGGGATCAATCGATTCTTTAGAAGAAAATGATCAGTTTTGCAATTTTTTATCAAATGTTTTAGATGATCATTTGTTGATCTTACCGCATTTAATGATGGGTGCTTTGGAAGTTTCAATGTTAAAGTTATTGCCACAACAACAGTTAGATGAGTTTCTGAGTTCTATGATAAGATCAAGAATCAGTAGAAGGTTGATTATGGAACAACATATCTCATTATCAAAATCATTTCTATTACAAGATAAAGAGACAGTCGAAAGATCTCCTGATTTTGTTGGCTTAGTTTTTCAAACTATATCAGCACATGATCATTTGAAAACATTAACAGAGCACACATCTAATTTTTTACAAACTCAATATCCCGATTTAAAGTTACCTGAATTAATCATAGTTGGAAAAGATGTCAAATTTCAATTTATGAAGTCTCACATTAATTACATATTTGCTGAAATCTTGAGAAATGCATTAAAATCAACAATTGAACAATTTTTGAAAATCAATCAACACGTCCCAGAAGAGGATTTAAAAAAAATGTCTCCACCACCAATTAAAGTTGAAATAATAAATACTAAAACCGACATTCATTTCAAATTTTCAGATCAGGGTGGGGGAATCCCACATGAAAGGCTATCCAAAATATGGTCATTTGGCAAAAATCCAGAACGTGCCTCTCAGTTTTTAGAGAATTTCCATAAAATGCCTGGATTGGATTTACAACCAAAGTTCCCTATTCTGAATCATCAGTTTAAACGTGGGAATTCCCCAAAGCCACAAAAGATTCCAATCATCCAAACAAATCATAATGATCCGCTGATAACTGACATCATGCACAATTTAGGATCAATCGATGACGCAACTACAATCGAGATGGAACAGTCAACTTTGAAAAGTTTGGTCAGTAGACCATTTGAATATACTTTGGGTGTGTCGTTGCCTATGTGTAAAGTCTATACTGATTATTGGAATGGTGAATTGGATGCTTGTTCTGTTGAAGGATATGGGACTGATGTTTATTTAAAGATCAACAAGTTGGGTACGTTTTCAGATCATAGTAAGGCTCAATTGGATAGAGCTTGAATATATTATTCTTTTGGTGTACTTGGGTGTTTGTGACCTTAAATTTCATTATTTATTTATTTATTTATTTCATTATGTTCATTTGCTTTCTTTTGTTTCTAACTACTTGTAGTTTCAAAAATATATTTTCATACTTTTGGGTCGTTATAAAGGTGTACGATTGTAATCCGGTTAATAGTGCCAGAAAATTCGGACTGAGACTGGGGCGACTTTTTATTTTGTATTTTTCAAACTCACCTAATTACCTAAACAACTTCATTAATATCATTCCTTAACTTAAGAGTCAGTCATACTTCCAATGTCCGATCCCAGTATGCCTCTTTTCTTTTTAAGTCTCCTCTTCCTCTTCTTCTACTAACGTGCTATAGAAAAGCATCAAATATCGGTGTACTCTCTTCTCTCCGGTCCTTCCTCCAATGATCAGCCACAACCACCAAGAGCACAGTACCCAGTCCTGTTCAATACTCCTCCCACCGAACAGACAATGAAACCACAGACATTCTATGATCCCATCAAAGATGTCACCTCTTATAGTCCCCAAAATGCTAGCTCTCCTGTCCCTATTCATTCTGTGTTGAATAAAGAACCTACTCCACGATCAAACAAAATGTCTCTAAGTGCAATGATGAATGATGACTCTTCTAATAATACGACGCCTCCAGTTCGAAACCGATTAGTCATTAGTGATTTATTGCAACCATCTGATGATTCGTCTTCTAACAAAACCTCAAATCAACAAACTAAAAGAAAATCATCAGTTGCTTCAAATGATTCAGATTCAAAAGACAATAACGAACAACATAATACGAAAAAGAGAAGAAACACTAAACGAAAAAATGACTCACCAAATCAAAATAAAAGCCATAAAGGAGACCCAATGGCTACTTTACCGAAACCAACGTTCTTAGATGTTGTAGATTCGTCCAACAATTCTAAAGTAACAGATAAGAAGCTTGAGCCTATTATAGCTTTACATATCCCATTAGTTCCCCCAGGAACAAAGCCCGGCCAATCTCAAGCTATTTTTAATGTTATGAAACTTTGTGAAGATAAATATGGCTTCAATGTGATGCATCCAAATGGCCGAATCGCTTTTGATTTAGATGAGTTCGAAGACGATAAACTTATAGATGATGACATACCCCAATCAGCACCACCAACCACCTCAATCACAAATGATGATGATACGGCCACTGGAGGTGATGAATTAAAAGAAGATGTTTTGAAAAAATTAAAAATGAAATTCAAACCAGGTATGACTGATGATGAAAAGGAAGATATGATTTTAAAAGAATTGCATCGTCGAAATATGGAAAACAATAAGAGGATAGGAAAGTATGATGTTCATGATCCTTTTATTGATGATGAAGAATTGCTGTTTGAAGAACAAACAAAGACTAATAAAGATGGATTTTTTGTGTATTATGGGCCTATTGTTGATGAATCAAACAATGCTACTGCCAGCGATGCCAAAAAGAGATCTGAGCCAACTAATAAAAAGAGAAAGAGCAATTCAAATAAACTGGTGAAGCAACAACCGAAGGAATTAGTCAATGATGATGGAGTCTTGTTGACTGTATCTGGTAGACCAAGAAAGAAACCCGGACCAAGATCTAAGAAAGAGAAAGAAATGATGGCTTTAGAGGAACAACATGGCGTTATGGTACAACATGGCGTCAAACCGACACAGGTTTCTAAACCTACTGCTAATAAGCCTGTAATCACCGTTACCGAAAAACAGCCTCAAGTTGGCTCCACTACTACTGCTACACAAATACCTCAATCTGGCTCTAGTAAAGCTACTACGTCTACGGCAATACCTACTACAATTGGAGCTAAAATACCAAGTACCAAGACTAATACTACTCAAACTACAGTTGATAACAATGCATCAATTGAAGACCCTACATCCAGTTCCACCACAGTTTCTAATTCTACTGGTGGCAATGGTAAGAAGCCAGTAGATAACCAAATTATCATTGGTGATTTTCCTTTTTGATTTTGGTGCCTAGTTGGGGCTTCTGTGTCTTGTTTTACTGGTGCTATTAGGTTTTCTTAATAGCAGATGTGGGTTTGTTATGTTTAAAGGGTATCTCTGGTGTGGTTCATAGGTTCGACCAACAGTTTTTTTAATTTGTGAATTTGTAGTCTTTGATTCACTGGATGAATTAAGGAATGTGTTTCTAATTTTGTTTTTCTCAACTGATCTTTTTCTTTTTCTTTATGTTTAATTTTTGTTTATTGGTTTATTTTCAATATCTTTTCTTAAATGCTCCAGAGACTAGGCTAATCTGTATGGTTCTCCCTGAATCAGCTCCTATATTGGCACTTACTCTTGCAAATAACATCGGTTTGAATCGGCTACAAGGGAAAACTCCTTCATTGTGCCTTAAGTTTACGATAGTGATGATAGCATTCTGCCTCACCATCCTGGATAGGCTGTTGATATTTTCTGCTGAAAACGATCCCAGTATAATTGCAAGATCAGTTAAGGATATTGATAAACATCTATAGCCATTTACCTTTGCTATCTAAAATCTCTGTATTCCTTCAGAAGTATATAGGATTATGGATTGATGAGTAAGGCTATATATAGGGTTGCCGCAGTGCCCTCTGAAAGTATTGTTGAGGCCTTGCGGGCTTAGTACGTCTACCGACTCAGAGACGGATAACTTACCATTCTAATTAAATAAACAAGCTAATACAACAAACAAAGATTTAAAAAATATTAAAAGAAATGAAAATACAAAGTTATAAAAGCGAAGGGCGAATCAAAGATTAAAACTAGTTCAATTATTTAGGCTTTAGGTTTTAGATTTTCTTCATCTGAAGAGTTACTAGATTCTTCAGATTTAAGACCCAATTCACCGTTCCAACCATGTTCAAGCAAGAACTTTTGGAATTTAACATCATTTTCCATTAAATCGTCTTCTTTCAAATGTGGGACGAAAAAATAAGCGATAAGAATACCTAAAATACCACAAATAGCAGCGATGATGAAAGTCCATTTTTTACCTAAGTTATTTCTAATAGGAGTGAAGGCTTCTGTTCCAATGGCAGCACCAGCTTTACCAATAGCGGCTGAAATACCGTAACAAGTTCCTCTAACTGCAGTTGGATACGATTCGGAACTGGTGACCCCAAGCATATTACCAGGACCCATATTAGCCATGGAGTTCATAAGACCATAGAAAACAATAAACAACGCTGTGATCTTTGTAATCTTTTCATAAGCACACCCAATAATTAAACCAAAAATCAAATATCCGGAGAAACCAGCCATTAAAGTGTATTTTCTACCAATTCTATCACATAACCAAGCCCCAACAAAAATACCAGGAATTGCAATGATACCTAACAAAAGATTCCATTCAGCAATCTTAGTCAGATCTTTACTATTACCTAAAACAGAAGAGATAATTTGAGCACTGAAAACAGAATTTGGGAAAGTAACAAAATCATATAAGAACCAACAACCACAAGTACCAATCAATCTTGGCCAGCAGTATTTAATAACTAACATATAAGGAACCTTCTTTTGAATAGCACCCTTCTTGTATAATTCACCTGTGGCCATTTTCATTCTAAAATAGAAAATTGAAAGGGGCCAAAAAGCACCAATTGCAAACATGGTTCTCCAAATAGCTGTTAAATGATTATTGCCACAAATAGCGTGAACAATTAAGAAAATAATGATAGCAAATGGACCGCCTAAAGATAATGGTAAATTTGTAACTAAAACCATGACACCACCTCTTCTTTTGGTTGCTTCGTTGGCAGCTTCATTAGCAGAAACAGATGAAGCTGGGTATTCTGATCCGATACCAATTCCCACCGCACCTCTCATACAGGTCAACATCCAAAACATACCTTCAACAGTGGTACCATGAGCTGCAGCACATAAAACAGTACCAATGATTAAGAACATAGTACCAGTAACAATTGCCCATTTTCTACCTAAGTAATCACAACAGATACCCATACCAAGCTGACCAAAAATAGTACCAACGATAGAGGCATTTGAAAGTCTAGTGGATAATGCAGAATCATAAATTTTTGGATAAATCAAAGGGAAAACTTTATTTAGCATTGTCATAACATTATTTTGATAACCATCTGAAATTAAAGCACAACCTGAGCAAATAATAGTTATGATATCAGACCAAGTTCTCTGTTCACTTCTATGCTCTCTTAGTTCAGCTCTGTAAACTAAGTAAGAATCATCATCAGTTGAAAGTTGAGTCTTTTCTTGAACCAAAGTGTTTTTCTTTAATGAAGATTCTGAACCAGCATCTTTCTTTATTGAAGTGTCTGAATCTATAGCTTTCGTATCAGTAGACATGGCGATTTGGTATAGTTGGTCTTGTGATTATCAACCGATTCACCTCAACAGCGATCATCTTTAAGAGGGGACAAACGGTTGGTTATTTATATAGCTAGGTTCTGACTTGTATCAATAATAACCTCTCAATTATATAGTAGAGTGTACATGTGGTGATTGTCTGTGCACACACGTGGGGAAAGAACAGAAGATTTTCGTGTAGTTGAGCGTACGTTCAAAGCATCGGCCGAACTATCTTGCCCCATCTATAGGAAGTCTAAACAAAAGTAATTTGTTGAAAGGGGGTTTAATTGAGAGTCTGAAACGGGAAAGAGAGCACATGGGTGATAAGACGGGAAAACTAAACTTAAGATATTTGCAGAAGTCTTGGAATGGGTGAGATGCATTCGGCGTTTAGGTTCTTTTGATCTTCTTGGCCGTGGCTGACTGGCTTCGCTTGTTGGTTCGTGAAAACCTCTATGTACGATAAAAAAACTTTCAGGCTGAACTTATTGTTATCTTTGTATTGATTTACGTTGGCAGGGCTGGCAAGGCTGACTAGCTTTCAGTACTAAGTAGCCAGCCATCGCGTCGTTCGTCCCTGAGAGGCCGGCGGAAGAACCCCGTACAAAAGGTGCCCGGATAATAAATAAGTCTTGGCACTAGGCAGGCACCGCCGCAAGTCTTACTCCCAAAATCTTGCCTTTAATTATGTTTTAATTCAATAAGGAATTATACACGTGTGACTTATATTTAGGGAAGGTTTATTGGCTATACCTCAGTTGAGATTTAGCACTGGAATCATTCCATTATCGGATTGAAGCCACTTTATCAGTCGGCACAAAGTCGTACGGATGCATGCAACGTTCAATTTTTTTAAAATTGTTTATTCTGCCAATACTACGACTCATAATATTTGAGGATTAAGCTATAGATAATTTTGAAATTAATCATAGATCGATCAGCAGCTCTATCGAGCTAAAAAAACGTTTGTCTATTGAAGTTGGAAGATCAAGAATAATTTAAGCAGAACGAAAAGCAGATTCAGCATTTACTGGGTAAGAATTTAGCTTCTATCACAGTGTAATTATGATTCCCGGGATGATCTGCAATCGTTAAGTGGTTAATTAAAATACCATGATATATTTTTAATTTAATCATGATTTGACTCCAATCTACAGCAAATCATCAGAGCAAAAAAGCAAGGTAGTGGTAAGAACCGAACACATAGTGGCAGTTAGATTTTAGTTTCTTTAAAATAAAATATTGTATATTCTTATTCGCAACGTTAGCAGATGAAACGTCAAGAATATGACTTCGATAATTTGATTGCATTAGGGGGATAGATTGGTTAACGTCTACAGATCAGATAAATAATTATATAAAATGAAAGCGTATACAATAGAAGTTTTTGAAATGAATCAGACAATCTAGCTTTACTCAAAATCTTTCAAAAATGGTAAACTCGTTAACATATTTAATTTAACGTGATTGATTTGTAATCCAGTATGAAACTCGTTACCTTATTCTCTTACATTAATGAAATTGACGCCACTCTGATATTGTTACTCACTTTTCAGAAGGAAAGTATATTAGTATGTGATTAGATAGTTTTGCTAATAGCAAACAGAAAAATGAATACGCACTACACAACTCCTTAGAACCTATCCGAGAAAGTTCAGATTTAGAAATGCCCATTTAGAGGAAATTCAACACCCTTAATGACCTCAGTCAAAGTATCTAGATCTGAAGATCTAAATACTCTAATGGACATTAGTTAGCACGTTTAGAGACATCATAACTCTTGGAACCGATAGTTCTAGCGCAATCTAGACTTTGACCATTACCATAGACATCTTCACCACAATCTGGAAAGGTATAACCCACTTAGCTCTACCGTTCATTCTGTAAAACACTGGTACAATAATAGAAGTAGTAGTACATTGATTACATTTCTAATTTGTTTTGTGATTCGAACTTCTAGGGGAGGGGCTAATCTTCTATATAAAAGTCACGGATCTGGTGCACGGATGATCGGCTCATTCTATTGGCCGAGAGTTCCAGCCGTCTACTGGCCCTGCTGCTTGGCACCGCCGGTCCACCTTGACACCGATTTTTTTTCTGGTTATATCATCGGGACCGTGAACCCTGGTATTCAGTGAATGTTCTAACATCGAACAAGACACACTTTCAAATTTCCGTTCTCTGTTCTCGGCCCATTTGCAGATATGAAAGGAACGAAACGTCAGCTAGAAGAAGACAGTAGAGATCTAAGAAACAAATCAGCAAAGAAACCTCACCAGACCGAAGACGAAATCAACTCACCTGGGGTTGATACAGATGACAACGACATCAGAGCAAAGAGAAGATCGGTGGCATGTAAAGCGTGTCACTCATTGAAAGTTAAATGTGTTCCAGTTAATTCTCATGAAGCTTATGGTATATGTATTCGATGCAAGAAAGGAAAGAAACATTGCGAATTTGATCTAAGTAGTGCAAGAAAGAAGAAAATGACAACCGCAGTTCCCATCAAGACTCAAGTTAAAGGATTAAAATCCGAAGTGGAAGAACTGAAAAAAGAACTAGAAGCAAAGAACAAGATTATTAAGCATCAGAAGATTTTAATTGAAAATAGAAGTCAAGTTAACTCACCTGCTATGGACCGTGAATCAGCAACAGGGATAGAAAATAATGATTCTAGATTGTCGAAATTCGAAAGGGAAATGTCTTTTTTAAGAGTATTAAACGAAACTACATCAATGTTAACCCCTTCAAATGTTTTAGCTGTAGCTGAAAAAAGGGTTGGGCTATCAAGTCAAAAGTTAGATTATATTTATCACGATATGGTCACCAGCATGGGTTTAAGTGATGAACAATGTGAAAGGATGATTCACCTTTTTTTAACTAAGGTATATTCTCGTTTCCCATTTGTGCAGCTTCCTGATAATTTGAATCTTGATTTTCTAAGACAAAATGACCCTTTACTGCTAACTCTTATTTGTTATATTTCAACCATTGTTGATACGGAACCTTCTGATATTTCTCTTGATATGCAACTACATTTGGAAAGTTTAATTTCCCAAACCATTGCTATGGATGTATTAGTGATTGGGAGCAAAACTGTTCAACTATTAAAAACCATATTATTATATTGTATCTGGTATATTCCCCCAGAAGTATTTCACCACAGAAGATATCATATGTACATCATGATTTGTGCTTCGTTGATCAATGATTTAGGACTAACTGAAAGAGCTTATTTCTTCTACAGCAGGGAGGAAAGTTCTGTAAAAAGAGGTGCTTTATCTGGCGATGCTCAAACAATTGAAACAAAGTCCATCAATTTGGTTGTTTATTTTATGATCATCTCCATTTCATTAATATTAAGAAGAAGAATCCCTGTTCAATGGAATTATTATTTGAATAAAGCTTGTGTTGCTCTAGAAAATACAAATGAAAGAACTTATACGTTAATTTCGTTTTATGCAAGACTTAGTCACATGCTCGAAAGAATACATTACACTACACATTCAGCTAATGAGATAATCGGAATTCTAGAATTATCAGGATCAAGATACAAACATATAATGAATGAGTTTCAACGTCAATTAAGTATCATAAGACAGCAAATTAAATTGAAAACTAAAGATAACAAATCGGATTACAATACCTTAATGGCCTACGCATATTCCGTTCAAGCATATTTGTACGAACCTGTCATTTATAGTGTGGCCGCTGCCAGCCCCGAGACGTTATCTTTCCTAGAAGATGACAACAACTTTAGGTTCTTTTCAAATACTGTGAGTCTAACTACAGAGTCTTGTACCTTGGCTATGAAGTATTTTTTGAATTTGGAACTTGATGAAATTGCAGTAAATCCAATGTTTCATTCTGCTAGACTTTTGTATACATCTGGCCTGTTATTGAGACTGAGGTATTTAACATTGACATCACCACATTTACGGAGGGCTAATACTGTTACTGATAGTGCCATGTCCGTTGTCAAAGATCTAAGTGTTAGAATATATGAAGCCACAAAGAAATATCCAAAGAATCATTTTCTAGGAAAGATGAAACTGGTTTTAGGTTTATATACCCATACTTGTTTAAGTCAGTGGATGGTTGCTTACAACAATGCCAAAGAAGAAGAAGAATCGTCTGCAAATGGTACACCAATAACTAGAACATCATCGCATTCTTTAGAAATTGGCTTACCTGCACTTGCCACACCTGCTATCAGATCAAACCTGACAAATTCAGGAACTCCAAATTCCAGTAGTACTACTCCGATACCCCCTGCTCCTCCTCATTTAGTACCACCTAGTTTTCCTTCCCCACTGTATGATCAACGTTTTCCACCGCATAAAGTTAGATCACCTTCCAACCTCCAAAATGGCTTGCCTCCTTTATTCCAATCTGATGCAATGCCGCAGCACGAATCAAGAGTTCGCCCATCATTTTCATCATTATTAAATGACCAGCAATCTCCTCAATTGCAACAGAGTTTACCAAACCAGCAACAACAGCCAATTGCTTCTGGTTTACCTTTTCCAACACTGGGAACGTCTAATATCAACACTGAGACTAATTCACAATCTCAGTTCTATGCCTTGAATGATGAGTTTTGGAATGATTTGTTTACTGGATGTGATAGAACCACCATTGACTATGATATGAGTACGTTTATGTCCGATCCATCAGCCGGCTTAATGTAATATATGTGATTTTAGGATTTTTAAACTTTTGTTCTACCTTATTCTCTGTATTTTTATAACCATTGTCTAATTTGATCTATTATTCAGCTTTCTGTCATGAGAAATTCAAATAACTCCACTAGTCCCATGAATGTTTGTCTGCGCACGATCTCAACCAGTCACTCTAGTGAACACAACGATTATGATTTAAACTTAATTCCTCCATCACTCTAAAGTATTTTCATAACTCCAGAAACATAGATGATTCCATACCCATCCTGTTACTTTTATTTGGCCGTAAGGTGCTTTTGCAGAGCTTCCTATAATGTTCAGCAATGGCACTAGTCAATTATATCAATCACTACCGCAGAGTTTAAATTACTATTGATGTTTCATTCCTTCCTATTATTCTATGTTTCCCCAGAAGACTTTACCTTATACAGAGATGCATTTCAATTGCCCTAGCCATCACTGTGTGGATCATTGGCATTAAAAAAATTCAAATAATTAAAGGTTCTCTAGAGTGGCAATGCATGGCCACAACAAAGTAATCGAATGGATTATATTATGGAGTGTTTAGTACATTCATACTTAGAATTACTGGGTCTGCCTAAATGTGTGTAGGGCGCAACAGTGTGATATTCGGCCATGGTAGCTTTTGATGGAGATTATATTTAATTTGCTTCGATTTCAAGAGTTTTACACCGATTTAAAAGTGGCTGTAGTAACTGGATCTATCAATATGATGATTGACCACTAGCTTAGTTTTGTTCCCACAAAGTCTAAATTGAAGTTTACCGTGGATATAAGAACTGAGAGTTACAAATTGTTTACGTTAATGAATCGGTACAAAGAGAAATTTGAGTTTGTTATAGAGAATCCGATTGACTACCTAAATGAAGGCTCGACAATAGAGTTTTTCCACTTTATAACATGGAGAAGGGGATTATCGATTTAGAATTGTACCAAAATCTGGGTTTAAGTTTAAAAATCCGAAATTGTTCCTCTGGACTTATGATGTATCAAATATCAAAATAAGTAATGCTAGTATTACATCGTTAAGTTTATTAGGTGTAAACTGTTCAAATGTGAGCTTAGAAGGAATGAAGAACTGGAAAAAGTTTTCCTTTGCCTTGCAGTACGACAAAAGCACGAGTATTAAAGTTAATTATAGTATGTTCAAGTTTATTCCAAAAACTTTCGAGTAGATTCTTATTCATTGCTCTTCGATCTTAAAGGATGAGCACCTTCAACTCATACTTCCCGAACCTTTGAAAATCATGCTGTTGCGGAGCATATGATACACCCAAATTTGATATGTCAAATTCTAGTTGTTTGCTTGCTTTGTCATTGCCTTATATGGAGGTGTTTTCACCCAATCTGGGAATACGTATCGTACACTTTAAGAAGTCTAAAACTCCATAATGGTCATCCACTAAAAATATTTGAGAAGTCAGCGATCTTCGAGAAAGAAATACCTCTAAGTAAGCACTCTCAAGCTTGTGTAAAGGTATTTGGAGCAACTATTGATGATAGATTTGAGTATTTAGAAATTATGGTGGGATGCAGGAGCATATCCCAACTTCAGATGATTAATATCATGGTAATCATGTCAAGCTACTCTGACTCATCTATGTATCCTTCCTTACCTGTCCGATGCATACCATTTACGCTTTGATATTGCCAAGAATGTTAAAATTGGGTTCAATGTTAGTAGTAACCTTAAACCAGTTACAGTTTGTTCAAAGAATATTACATTTAAAAATTATAGTTATTACCGAAGCTCCAGTATGGGAAAGCACACTTCTCAATTTTCTTTGTTCAATATAATTGCTGAGCCTATAAGTTTTGTTTCTTTTGATTACACTTTCTTTTTATATATAAGTTAATACATTTTCAAAAACTAATGCAATTCTTAGCAATAATCGGAGTTCTACGGTAGACTAATAGAGTAAGTAAACTGTCACCCTACCCCCACGGAAATTCGGATGCGGTTGCCTATTTTGCCAAATTCCGAGAGCCTGTTATCCAATGAACTTCCGGCCATCGAGATGGCAGAGAACTATAAAAGCAGGTTGCTCAAGGTTTTTCACTGAAAACTTATCCTTTAACTCTTTCCTCTTGTAATTTCAATTAATTGGGTCAATTGAGTCCCTACTAATTACTATCATGAAGTCTACCAAGTCTCTCATTACTTTATCTTCCCTTCTATTATCCCTTTCAAGGGCATCATGGGTTCCTCAAGATCTCTTATCAGCTGAGCGGACTGAAGATGTCTCTGTGCAACACTCCCTTAAATTTCGGGCAGAACAATTGGGGCAATCATCGTTAATGGATTCTATATTTGGGGATTTATTTAACGATGAAAAAACATTGAACTATAAGTTATCGAAGTTGAATCAAGGTGAGTTGCGAATTGCATCTCATATTAGCAGCCAGAGTTCTAACAACGACTATTTCAAGATGAACAAAATTAAGTTTCCAGATGATGATGATTTGTCTGATTTTAAATATTCTGTTCTTTATACAAATGCTGTTTCCTTTGCTCATCTCCCACAAGCTCAATGCTTTTCAGAATTGGATGAATCTTATGATATCGCAATTGTTGGTGCTCCATTCGATTTGGGTGTTTCTTATGCTCCAGGTACAAGATTTGGTCCAAACGGTGTTAGACAAGGTTCAAGAAGACTAGGCTCAGGTTTTAGTGTTATTAGAGGTAATTCACCAGACTCTAAATTGCATCTTATGGATCCATATCATTCAGGTTTAAAGGTTGTTGATTGTGGTGATGTTCCAATGATGCCATTTGATGCCAGAATTGCTTTAAATCAATTATATAGAGGTCAAAGAGCTGTTCATAAGCATACTACCACTGAAAGTTCGAAGAATTTTAACAAAACTAGAATTGTTACTTTAGGTGGTGATCATACAATTACTTTCATGAACATTAAGTCTGCCTATGAAACTTTCATTGACGAAGACGATGATGGTTTAGCTGTTATTCACTTTGATGCTCATATTGACACTTGGGATCCTAAAGTGTTGGGTGGTGGTTTGACTAAATATGCTAGCTTAAATCATGGTACTTTCTTACATTATGCTAGTGAAGCTGGATATTTATCAAAGAACCATTCTGTCCATGTTGGTATTAGAGCCCCATATCTTGTAGAGGGTGATGAACAGCATGATATTGATTGTGGTTTCAAGACTATTACCTCCAAAGATGTTGATTTACTGGGCACTAGAGGTGTCGCAAGAAAAGTTAAAGAGATTGTTGGTAATAGAAAAGTTTACATCTCGTTTGATTTAGATACATTTGATGCAGGTTATGTTAATTCTGGTACTTTAGAAGCTGGTGGTCTAAATTCTAGAGAGATTATGACTATCCTAGATGGATTAGAAGGACTTAATATTGTTGGTGTTGATATTGTTGAAGTTAACACACCTCCATATGGTGGAATGTTTGAGACAACAGGTTTGCTTGCTGCACAAGTTATCGACTCTTTATTAGGTCTTATGACTGTAACAGAATTATAGTTGAAAGTATTATATATGATTTTATAATTGAAAATGATTTACCGTTTTATAAAAAAGTAAGCTCCCTGTCAGGGGCTCGAACCCTGGACATTTCGGTCGACTTCCGAAATTTCGAATCCTTAAAAGCCGAACGCTCTACCGACTGAGCTAACAGGGACGGAGCTTGATGAAGACGTAGGGAGAAGCGACAGATGTAAGAGAAACTGTTAATCTGTACTAAAATCTAATTGTGATGGAATTGTATCGGAGTATAGGGTAACTATTGGAGTATCGAGTAAGTTAAGATAACCTGTCGGAACTATGATACTCATAGTACATAAGATAGTTAATTCTACCTTTAACGATATGACGTACTCATAGTACATGAGATAGTTAATTATGTCTTTAAAGATATGATGTACGTGGCACAAGGAATATCCTCACTGGTTAAAGATTTCCATTAGTTAAGTCACAAATGGGAATGTAAAGA